>APFE031522531.1:928-59191 GCA_000404065.3 Pinus taeda | reverse complement strand
AATCCACTGGTTTTCTTCATTTACTTTTCTTCCTTCTCCTGCACTGCTGTGCAATTTTTTTTACATTACAAACCAAAAACTTTTTTACTCTGCTGCTGCACTTTCTTTTACATTCCAAAACAAAACATATTTTTTTTACATTACAAACCAAAAACTTTTTTACTCTGCTGCTGCACTTTCTTTTACATTCCAAAACAAAACATTTTCACACACAGGAGAGTGTGCTCTCTGGTTTTCATTTGTTCGTTGCTGCGAATACAATCACCCTAAAATTTCATGACATTACAATAAAAAATTTTCCCGCACTGCTGTGCTCTCTTCCCTTGCTCCTTTGTGCTCTCTTCCCTTGCTCCTTTTCGCGCTGCAGAGATAGCTCTCTCTTTTTTTTGCGATTACATAATACCATTACATTTAATCCCCATGCGTTTTTTTTGTACATAAAAATGGGGTCAACGATTTTTTTTAAAACATATTTATTAAAAGGACTTACCCATACTCCTATTTAATCGCCGTAAGTAATATTAAAAACCTTACCAAAACATATGACATAACATTAATTTAACGTATGGGATGGTCCACGCTGTATTAATTTTTGATCAGGCCCGTATGTACTTTGGACGGATTAAACCGCGGAGTCCTTTCCTGGGAATCGAACGGCGGAGAGCGATTTCATCAATCGAACGGATATCGGACAGGGTGAGTTGACCGAGCAATACCTTCCGATGGGTGTCAGTGGGTGACGTCACGGCTGTCCAGTTGTCAGCATCGGAGCACCATGTCCGGAAACCACTTTATGTCGAAGAGTGGTGCGATATCATACTGGCGGTTTTCAGGTTTGTATTGAGTGGTTTTGGGTTGCCGTTGACTGCTGGTTCGCGCAGGCAGTGAAATTATAACTTCAACACTAATAAAATGCATTTTCTATTTATTCTCTCCACTATATTCAACCTAGGGTTTGTTTGCCCTGCCCAGGAATACACCTGCCTGTTTTGTGCCTAAATATATCCAGTCTTACACAAAACAAATTTAAGAACTATCGCAAAAAGCAGTCTATCCCGTAGACATATACCCTATATCAAACTAACCCAAAAAACTGCTCACACGAAAATACATATGTACTACAAAAAAATATCTCCTAATTTGGAAATTCAATGTTGTTGAATTATATTTTTTTCATAATTTGTATTTGTTAATTTATTTTATTATGTTAATAGATATGTATATAGTTTTTTATTAAATAAGGATGTGTTGATAGTTCAATTTTAAATTTACTTGTAACAAACCCTTTTCTCACCCCGTATGTAAATATTATATATGAATTGTTTTTGCAAATTGATGTAAATTGTAGAATGATGAGATTGGCCTTGTTGGATCAACGACTCTTGATTAATAGCGGGACCCCCACATCGATAATGAAAAGGGGGGAGCGTCCGCAAAGCATATTTCATGTATCCCACTTTCTCTACGTGGTAGCCCTGCAACAATTGCGGTCCCCCTCCGCTCAATACCACTTACTATTACTCCCCTCTCCACTCCCCCCCGCAAATCACTCTGTCGCATTCATTTCTCCCACCATCATATTTCCCATTCTTTTTGCTACCCACCAACATCCTGTTACATTTAGCGACTGTTATCCCTTTTGCTAAAATTAGAAAATGATCGTTGCTAATTCATATCTCCCGTTAGCATTCATCTGCATTTACTCCCTCATGCCAGTGATGGTCAAGCTAACAAAGAAATTGTTATTCACTCCTAATAAACGTTGTGGTCCTGTTCAAATTGGTTATTTTCCACTTCTTCCTGTCATTGCAATTCACAAAATGACACTGCAAGTATAATCCCAACAGACAGTGACCTCCAACTACCACATTTTTTGGTAACTCTCTCTAGATTATCTTATTACTTTTGTTTTTCTTAAATGGCTTCCCATAAAGGAAAATCGAAAGTCCTGTAGATAATCCCTCTTTTCCCTCTGTCATTAATTTGGATGAACTCTCGCTAGTTAACACCCAGTTTAAAATTGTAGAGGCTGATTGTGAATTCGATCTGTACGAACTTCACAATTGGGCATTTCAAAAGTACAAAGACACTAATGATGAGTTCTTTTTTTTGGCAATCCCTGCTACCCCAGTTTTGTTTCCCTCAAACCCATCATTTCCCAAAATTTGTAGCATGGTGTTGAGCCCAATATCTTCATAGCCAAAGAGTTGTAATAACTCAAAACAATGAAACTATTTTCCATATAACAATTGAGTCAATTTTCCAAGCCCTCCAGCTAAATCCTCCAGACTTTTTACACCCTTTTTCCTCTGATGCTCTAATAGAAATCTATCATAAACTTTCCTTCTCACAGAGAGCTCACATATTTGAGTCATTTTTACTAGAAAACTCATAATTAACCATAACCAACCCACATTATCCCTCTCGAATGTTTCCTGAGATGTTTAGGCAAGTTATCTCCTTAGTGTCTTGCCTGTTAGGATATCCTAGTGATCAGTGGTTTGATGAAGTCATTTTGGGCTTTCTATCACTATTTTCTTCCTGTAAAAAACTTTCAATTATGTTCAATTATAGTCAGTTTCTTTTTGATATAATTCATGATCAACTTTTAAAGTTTAGCGCTAAAGGCTCATTTTGGTAATTAGATTCTATAGGTATTTGGTAGTTCAAATAAATTAGGGTTGAACCATTGTAATGAACCAATGACATGTTTGTAATGTTCAAAACTTTTTCTGAAGATAATTGAAAGATTCTGGATTCATTTTGAACAACTTGTGTATCTACGTGAGTTTGTCTTGTTATCAATTATGTTTTTTGTATTTATTTCTGCACATGTTCAGGGTAACATAGGTGTTTGGGAAAGGTTAGATTAAATATCAATCTCCTTGAAATTCCCTGCAAAGTTATAATTATTAAAAGAGATTAATTAACTGAACAATTTGTCTTAGTTGATTCCTCTAAATCTTTTAATTGTTTCCTTTTGTCATCTCTTCAATGTGTTTTGTTTTGGATGTAGAGAATTTCTACACGCATCTACCATATATGATAAATCATATGCTCAATATGAATTTTTAATAGTTATATACCTTTTTTATTTCTGCATTTCAAATCAATTCAAATATTTATTCTGTTAAGAATGAAAATGATCCTTTCAGTTTTCTCAGAAATACTTAGAAATTACATTTGTTTAAAGGTTTAATGCATTGATCATCCATTTAAATCAAAACCTTACTTAGATCCTTTGCCATAGTTCCCTAGCCTAGAATTGTCTACAAAGAGACAACATCAGATTGGCGTCGTTGTCAGGGAACGAAGATTGAAGTTTGTTTATGTGGGACAATAATCAGACTTGCTCCTTAATGATGAATAAGAGGTTAGCAGGCTAAAATCCTTCACCTAGCAACTCTACATATTAAATCTGGCTTCACATAGGCATACCAGATCTCAATTAGATCCAAATATTTTCTCTCCTTTATCAAATCCAGAGAGATTAGTGATAATTGCATCTATTAGATGTAGGTTAGAAGCCTCTCTTATTGCTTATGTCTATGTTTTATCTGAAGTACCCTCACAATCTGACCCTTCTCAATCAACTCTAATACCTACTGAATTATCAGATCTTCCTCCAAAGTTTTTGGAGCTCCTTTCTAGAGGAGTAAATCTTCAAACTACATTATTAGTTCATCATCTTGAGGCCTTCAAACTTCCTTATTCCCATTTGGAACTTTCTAACAACGAAGAAGATCCGAAACTTTCTCCTTCTGCATTTAAACAAGTTGATTTTAAATCTTCTATTGTACATACTTACCCCTCTCCTTTTGTTAAACCCAAAGAGAAGCTTAGTATTTATACTAATCCTCTAGCTTTTGAAGATCCTGAAAATGTTTTATCTGAAGTCCATAAATTGGTTATTAATCCTTAGTTTTTCCAAAAACCCAAACCTTCATCACAACCATCTTCTAATAATGTTGTTTCTCCAAAAAAGACAACTCCGTTACAACATCAAATGGTTGCCTTTCAACCAATTGTGGCAGCACGGTATGCAACATTAGTTCTTCCACCAACAACCCAACTTCATGATTTTCCTAATGGGTATTTAAAAAATTTACCTAGATTTAATAGAGAAATTGGGTCATCTGGTGAAGATCACTTTACTAGATTTCTAGATTTTTCTGACAACATGAATATCAAACATGAAGATGTTTACACAAGGCTTTTTGTTCAATCTTTAGAAGGAAATGTTAAAATCTGGCTCAGACGACTACAAGCTAACTTTATTATGACATGGGACGAACTAATCAAAATATTCAAGAATTAATGGGGAATAAAAAAGGACCATGTTTACTAATTTACAAAATTTGAAGATTTGAGAAGGAATCTAGGTGAACCTATTTCTAATTGCATTAAGAGATTTAATAAAATTTATAACAAGATGCCCCTAGATTGTAAACCTCGAGTTACTGCTACTAAAGTTAGTTTTTCTAAAGCATTTGAAGACGATTTTGCTGTAATGCTTAGAGAGAGGAAATATAAAACTTTAGTGGACATAAAAAATAATGCAATTTAAGTCATAGCTAATAGGTCAACATCTAGTAAATTGAAAGCCAAGGTGGAAAAGGCTCAAAATAAAATGAAATCTAGAGAGGAAAGCACCTCATCATGAAAAACTAAAGATGAAGAACATAAAATTGGTGAAATAACCTCTCTACTTAAAAATAAGTCTAACATAATCACAAGGATGGAAACTCAACTTAGAGTAACCCAACAAGTTGTAAATGGACCACAAGTTCAATATAGAAGACCTTTTCAACATCAAATTTTGCATAGAACAAATATTAATCAGCAAATTCAACCTCCCCTAATGATTGATGATCAAGACCCTGAAGAAAATATTCCTATTAATACAAATTATATCAATCAATTTGAAGATCCATCATCTTAGAATGCTATTGTTCCAATCGGTTAAGATCAACCCTTAATTCAAAATCAAGAAAACTTCCAAATTTCCAAGTATCAAGATTTTTCTGAATTCCTCATTATTGAATTAAATAGAAGGTATGACTTAAAACCAATATGAGGACCTGATAGATCGGTCAAAAAATTGAACTTTGATGAACCTCAAGAAAAAACAACTGAAGCACAAACATCAACAATTCAAACACATAATTAGTTACAAGAAGATAATACTTATGAAAAATTTCTTCCAATTGTTTTTAATGTTGAAAAAGATTTAGAGAGAGTTAAAATTCCAATTCCATTACCTGAACTCTCAAAAAGTCCAGGTTATAAACTTCAAGTCTCTAAATGGATTCAATCTTCAAGTGTTGACGCGGAAGCGGAAGTCATTAGTTTACAGGATGAAAAACCTTCAAATTTTTTTGGTCCAAGTTCAGATATGATTGATGAACGTGTACCTCCTTTTTATGTCACTTTGAAATTTCATGATTACCTTTTACACAATTTTATTTTAGATTCTAGTGCTTCCCATTATTGGCTTGACGGGGCTTGACCCAGGTTTAGTGTTAATTAGCCAAACAAATCCCTACACTACAAGCCCTTTCAGCATCAGCCCGCGGAGCGTAGACCAAAGTCTCACCTGAAGCAGTATGGAGGGATGCTGGAACCAAGTTTCCGCACCCTGAGAGGGTTGTGATGTCATTTGATCTCTCCTATCCCTACCTTCGCATAGGTGATCTCGCTCTAGGGCTTGTAAGACAAACCCTCTATCCCTGCTTTTAGTACCTTCGTGAAAGTATACGATTGACCTTTGCGCAGTCCTAACCTGTGGCTTAGGTACTTTCGCACTATTATGGTAGCGTGTTGTGAAAATTCCTCAGTTACCCTAAGTGACTTGCTTAACTTGCTGAATACTCAAAGTTATCACTACGTAATCAGATATTCAGAATTGCGTTTAGTCATTCAATGTAAATGTATTCATTCGCACATCATAGAAGCATAATAAAGGAAATTCATACACAAAATATCCAAACTCATCAATAGAACAAAGACACAGAAATTTCAGAATTACTCCTTTTATTAATATTTCCCAAGTCTTTACAAACTCTGTCCACCTCGCACACATAGCTGTAGGGGTCCGCGCAGTCAGCTGCAGACTTCTACCCTAGGCCTCTGTGCACTCAACTGCAGAGCCTCTACCTACGCTACAACCCAAGACTTAGACTTCTTGCTCTAAAGCTATGACTCTCTTACATGTTCGATGCCCTAACTACTTAGAGCTTACCTCTTTTTATACAATCCCATGGTCCAAGGACCATGGGTAGATCTCTTACAAGCAACTTTACTTTACAAAACTAAGGGCGGACTACCCTTTGTGACACATAACACCTTCATGCTCGGTGACCATAAAATGAGGAGTCTTTACAATAATATTACAAAAAATTGACTTAAACATGGGATTTTAGCCCCAAAATTTCCCTTGGGGGATCTTGCTCCCAACAGGCCCCCAACACAAACATCGTGACTCGCCCTCGAGTCACTTAGTAGGTGCAAATATCTTTGTGTGAAGCCCATCCAACTCAACCCAGATGACCGCAACTTCGGCTGTGCACTGAGTTGCTGCCTACTTCACATCTTCGACTATCTTCTCAATTACTACCCCTGCGCTGTCATCCTGCAGTTGTTGTTGCATCGCTTATAGAGTCGCAAGCTTGCATTCAATGTTTCATGTGACTGCATAAGCTTCCTCCAGCGAAGGCTTTAGTTGCGCCTTCAACACTGCTTCCTTGTGTAGCGCTGTGTCCACCTGTTCCTTCAACTGCTTGGCTTCCTGTAGCTTGGCTAACCTCTGTGTCAGTGCAACGGATTGCAGTGTGCCCTTAACTTCATCATAGTGATGTTGGAGTTCACGCGCTTCCATTTCTAGCCTCTGGATGTTTGGGTCCTCCTGCAAGCTGGTTAGGACCTCAAACGATTATTCAAACAACTATGTGCAGTCTTCTACTGGACTCTTCATTGCTATAGCTGCTTCTGTGACAACAGTCGCCTATTGTTCCTTTACCTCTGGCGATGTTGAAGGATGAGCCCTCAACTGGAGTTTTGTAATACCACGGTTCAATTCCATGGGTGAATGAATACCATGGGTGGATGTCACTTACAATACCATCGGTGGATAAATACCATGAGTGGATGCCACTTACAATACCATGGGAAAATTCCATGGGTTGATGCGATTTTCAATTCAGATCATTCCTCCCATCTGAAGAAGCAATGGTCCCCATTGCATGAAGTTCCCTCATGCGAAACATTTGTTGAATATGAAGAGCCACTAAAGAGAAGGGCATTATGTGGTTAACTCATAACCATGATGAACGAAGATCTGAGGATAGAGATAACTTGTAATGCTTGTGATGAACTGTGATACTGACAGAGTGAGGCCTAGCAAATGGACTTCGATGAAGAGTGGGTTTGTGGATGACCCATAACCATGAAAAACGAAGATCCTGAGGATAGAGATACCCTGTAATGCTTGAGACCAACTGTGATACTAACAGTGTTTGACATAGCAAATGGACTTCGATGACAAGGATTTTGTGCAATTGACCCATAACTGTGATGTTGGTTGTTGATGAAGTAGCAGGTGTCTACATAGCCTGGGGTGGGAGGGCACGTCTCCAAATAACCCAAGCCGAATTATGTTATGTTGAAACTGATGAATGTGAAGCAGGTGCCTACTAAATTGCGGGTGGCAGGGCACGTCTCCAATGAGAACCTACTCCGAATGCTGCCCCATAATTAAAATGGACATAACTTAGTCAATATAACTCAAAATATTTATTATAACTTGTTTTTGGATGTAGAAGGACCATTTTGTATCTTCCCATGTGTTGGAAATCCTTATCTGGACACTCTAGAATCTCATATCTGCGATGCAATTTTTCTGCCATCACAAAGTTTTGAAAAAATAATTGATTTTAAATCAACGATATCTCCCACATCCGAACTCCGATTTGACCCATTATTTTTTGAAATTGTGTGATTTTCAATAAGAGCTCAAATCTACAATCCTTTTTATGAAATTCTACACAAAAACTTCAAAAATGATAGGAGAGTCACCGTCCACTTGTTGTCATAAAAAAAAAATTCTACAACATAACTGATTTTAAATCAACGATATTTCCCTCATCTAGACTCTAATTCGACTGATTTTTTTAATTTTGGTATTTTTCGCAAGGAATCAAGATTTGTTATTTTCTTTTGTAAATATTGCACCAAATGTTTCATATCTGATCTGCAAACTTGCCACCCAAAAAAAATTCCTGCAAAAAAATGAAAAAAGAAAAATTCTTCCTGCTTGGCCCAATAAAGTGCTTTGTGGAGGTCGCAGCGTGTGCCTGAAGTTTGTTGAATATTGCTGCAAAAATTTGAAACCGAAATATGCATGAAACCCTCATTCACATGGAATCATAACCTGCTCTGATCTGGATTTAAATAGGAACACAACAAATTACAGATATAACCATACATATAGAGATGCAATAGAAATAATACTTGATTTCATTACTGTAAAACACTGAAATGTGCTTACAAACAGAAATGGAAGTAAACTAGCTAGGGCGATGGTAGCTTATCTCTAAGAATAGATGTGGTGGCTAATGATGAGCACCAGTATTGCAGCAAGAATGTTGCAACTCCTGGGCTACTAGCTTTACTTATCAACCCGAGGTTCGTACAAACTTGGAGGTGACAGTGCTATATGCACAAGTAAAAGTGAAGGTCCTGCCTGTTGTCATTGTTCATCTGACGAGAGAGCCCAGGGGTTACAAGCTAGACTTCTATAGAGTCAAAAGAAGCTTTATTCTTTGATGGAAGAAGAGCAAATCTACTCTAAGAGAGCTACTCTATTGCAGTGATGAACAAAACAACATGTAATGCTAAATCACACCATATCCTAATTAACCATTTAAACAGCTATGCTATGCAGAATTGGTAAATAAACACTAACCAAATGCTTATATCTAAGCTATAGAAGTAAAGAGGATCAAACCATACTAATGTGTAAGAAATAAAACTAAAATAAATATGTTTTCACTTTTTTTCTTTTTTTGGCAAAATCAAGTAGCTAAATTAATTGTTCTTGTGGATGTGACAGGTGGATGGAAGGTGATTGAGGATGGATAAAAGGATTATGAAGTGGTTGGATGGTTTGGAAGGGTCCTAGGAGGCTTCTTGTGACTTCCTAGAGGTTCCCCATCAATTCGGCCTCAAAACAGGCTATTTCAGGAAAACCTACAGGATGTACTAGAAACCTATAGGATGATCCTGTAGGAATTACAGGATACAACCGAGAGCTAATTGTGAGGTGTTGGAAAGTTGGAAAAGGTGTGTGATGAGTGGGATGGGGTGTTGGAAGGTCTAGGAACACTTAGGAGTCAATATTCAAGGAAAAGGTGGCTATATTCGCTCAATATATCTAGGGGAAGTTTAATGAAAAAATGACAAAAAAACTAGTGAGGGTGATGGTAGAACAAGAGATGGTTAAGGTGGGTGAGGTCGAAGGTGGCTGTTGGTGATGAAATCTGGTATCCTCCTGAAGTACTTGCTGTGCTTAAAACATGTATGTCTTCCAAGAACTAGGTAACAAGCACTACAAGAAAAAAGGTCATTGGTGAGGGTCATTCCTGTGACAGACCTTTAAGGTCCATCACAAATGTCGCATACGGTGACGATCTTGAAAAAAATGTTGTTGTAAGTGTATATAGTGATGGTCCTTTAAGGTTTGTCACCAAAGCCATTTTCAATGAAACTTTTGGTGAGGGTCGTTAAAGGGTCGTCAATAATTCTCTCTTTGGTGACACTTTTGGTGAGGGTCGTTAAAGGACCATCACTAATTATCTCTTTGGTGACACTTCTAGTGACAATCTTTTATTGACTGTCACCAATTATTTTTTTGGTTACTTTTGGTGACGGTCAATAAATGTTCATCATCATTGATCATTCCAATGTGTTTTTGATGACGCTTCATGCTTGTGACAAACCTTTGAGGTCTGTTACCAATGTTGCATATGGTGACGGTCTTTAAAAAATTGTTGTTGTAAATGTATATAGTGATGGTCCTTTAAGGTTTTTCACTAAAGCCATTTTCAATGACACTTATGTTGCGGGTCGTTAAAGGCCCATCACTAATTCTCTCTTTGGTGACACTTCTAGTGATGATCTTTTATTAACCCTCACCAATGCTCTTTTTGGTTACTTTTGGTGACGGTAAAAAAATGTTCATCATCATTGATCATTCCAATGAGTTTTTGATGATGCTATGTACTTGTTACTATATTTTTTTTCAAAAGTTAATGATTTAAGACCATTGTTGTGGAGTGTTTTTCATTATGTTTCCAAGGTCATAGTGGTTATAATAGTCAGTCAATTTGTTAAGAAGTAATTAGTGTGTATTATTTCCCTCAAGTCATAAGAATATAGTTTTCCTATGAGTCAACACATGATTCATCTCTATTAAGTTTATTAGCTACCAAATTTTCTTTAAATAACGTTCCACAAGTGTGTGTAGGAACTATATTATTTAATACATAATCAATCTCTATCAATTCTATTAATGAGAGAGACCTAGCACTCCTCGACACTCATGGCACACCTTAACATGCTTTGGAACAATATACTAACATTCCTTGGCACCTCGCATGTCTTGGAACATCTTTATGGTATACAACAAATTGACCTCCTCATCAACTCAGAGGGGAAAGGCATGATAGCTGAAACAAAGACCACAATCACAAGCCTTGGTTCCACACTAACGCTGGATGTGCACTAACAACCTACTTTATGAAGCTTGTTACCAAGCCTGGAGGTGCGTTAGTGACCCTACTAAAGCATGTTGCTAGTATGGGAACAACGTTAGTAAAACTTGGTGAAGTTCCAAGGGTCAAAGTAACGAATTGACTCACAAATATCTAGATATTTGTTCCTAAAAATACTCAAGAAAAGCAAGGAAACATCCAAATTTGACATATTTGGAGGATTTCTAATATGAAAGAATGAGGCAATTGGGAAAGAGCTGAAAAGAATGGCAAGTTCATTGCGTTTTCCCTAGTGAAGTCAAGGAGGAGTTTGGCAACCCTAACTCAATTGCTATATATGCAAAGTGAGGGCTATTGTGAAAGAGGTTAAAGCATTTGTAAGGATAGCATACTTGACTGTTGAGCATTGACCCATATCATAAGACGTGAGCAAGAAGGGAGAGAGAGAGAAGATGGAGGAGTAAAGGAAGCTTGATACAACAGATGGTTGTAATCACTCTTCCAACATTAATATAGAACTGTAGTTGTACTGTCTACTGGTGGTGTTGATACTATCATTCTTTTAGTTATTTGTTAAATTCCTATTAGCATGAGTAGCTTAGTTGTATGCAATTAGGTTTTCTTTTATATATTCATGTATTAGTTATTAGAGTTGTATGTTGTGATTATGCTTGTCTCTTCTATGTGCATGACTTGATTTGGAGCCGGCTTTGAGGGAGTTCCGCTTGGCTGCATTGTGATCTCCAAACAAATCTACACGAAGACTTGAGGTAATCTACTTCTGATGCTTTGATAGTTAATTATTGTCTATGAACATGAATGTAGCTTTGTGCAATTGCAGATAATATTACAGTCTGCCGAAGGTCCCAGGAAGGCCTTTGAGTGTATCTACATTCTCCATACACCATGCATTTTATCCTATAGCACTTTGTACCTTGAACATCTTTGTACCTAGAACATATTTCCATGAGTAGGACGCCCAAGCACATGTTGGCATGCCCTAGCATAGCATAGCACTCCCCTATCATGTGTTGGCATGCCCTTTAGTCCCTAGCATGCCCTAGAACACCTTCACATAATATTGCATTGACAAACATTATCACTTGGCACACATTGGCACTTGGCATGTATTGGAACATATTATTAGTGTGCATAGAATGCCCCTTTTGAAAAAGATAAAGTCTCAACTTATTAACCCTCTTATGTGTTCATTTGCTTGCATTTTAGCTTAGTTATTCCTTTTTTTGCCTTGAAACTCCTTGACGCATATTGGCATACTCTGGCACCCTGCACATCCTAGGATGTCTTAGCAGCTGGCATGCCTTGGCACTATTTCGCACATGTTAGCACACCCTGGAAATACCTATCACACTTTAGCACTTATTAACATTATGTGATATTCCCTAGCATGCCTTATCCATGCTTAGCATACCTTGTCACTCCCTCCTTGGCATGACAACTAACACTCATTGACAGTCCTCGACACACCTTCCTTTTCATTCACTTCCATGCATTTTTACCTAGTGCTCCCTTGTGTTTTCCTAGTACTCCCTAACACTCCTTAGCATGCATTGGCACTCTCTAACACACCTTAGCACTCTTCGATACACTCTTCCACTTCATAGCATGCATCACACTCCTTGACGCACATTGGCACTTGGAAAGTCTTAGCATGTTTGGCATGCATTGAGATGACTTGGTATGCTTTGGCATGGTTTAATATTAAATTTATTTGAGATCAATTATTGGAAACTAGATGAGAATAAACAAAGGAAGATTTGGCACTTAGAATGCATTGACACATAATGTTTTAGTAAGGATTTAATTGTGAAGAAATTATGGAAACATTTCCAAGGAAAAGGTATTTGCTAATAGGTTATTAAAGAGAAATATCTAAAAAATATACAACTTAAGGAATGGATTAAAGGGGCGCTCTAAAGAAGAAGGTGGCATCTTATATATGGAGAAGCATGATGAGAAACAAATATTGGCTACTATGAAATCTGAGATGGGAGGTTGGAAGGGGGAATAGGATAGAAATAGGACTAGATGATATCAAACGGGTGGAGGGAATACATACTCTTTCTATTCACATCCTTGAGCATTTACATAAGAAAAGGATTTACTTTATGAACTATATCTCTTGTGATTGAGGATATTCTTCTATTACAAGTTATTGGATTAATGCATTTGAACTTGGTCTTCTAGAGGATCTATTTGTGGAATGGGCATGTTTCACAACACAATTAAGTCTAACAGGTTTAAAACTCACTGAGAAGAAAAAAAGTTAAAATGGGAAGGTGTTATGTATAATGAGCAGATCTTGGTTAAAGAGATTTATAAACATATTTCTCATGGACGTGGCTTGAATGATAATGCTTTTTGGTTTCATAACACATGGAGATGGGATATACCTCTCAAATTAAAATGTTTTATGTGGCTAGTGGTCCACAATAATATTTTAACTTGGGATAATATACATAAAAGGGGCTTTGAGGATCTTGGAAGATGCTCTTTATGCAAAGAAGATTTAGAAGACATGGAAAATATACTTCTAACATGTCCTTTTGCGATCTCGGTATGGAGTGAGGTTCTTCAAAAGCTTAAAATACATGTAATCTAGAAAATGGTTTTCATTTAGAGATTTCTCACTCAATGGTTTGAAGGTTTCAAGACATATCATTCCGTGCCTTTCTATATTTTGTGGGGCATATGGAGAAGCAGGAATGAGAAGATTTTTGAACAAACAAAACCAGATACTAGAAATGCCTATTTAAATATCTTTGCATATTTTATGGAGACATGGATAATGAAGGAGGAACAACCTAGGAGACATTTTTGACTCATGGAGCTATGGTCATACTTTATTTTTTTATTTTTATTTTTTATGGAGCATCCACCAACAGGGTTTGTGGAAGTGGGACACATTTGGTTTTGAAGCCAGACAACAACTTCCATTTCAGTTGGTATAGTGGCATAGGGTCAAATAATAGAGTTGAGCTAATCATACTCTTGGGGGCTCTTCTATGTGCTAACTAGATTTCAATTGAAGATTTACCTATGTTTGGAGATTCCACGATGATCCTAGATTGGGTACAATTGAGAACAAAATTTGGACCAACTTCCCTTACTTTTTGGATGTAACACATAAGATCTTTGATGAATACCTTTCAAACACTGGCCTCTAATAATGTGTATAAAGAGTAGAATCAAGCAGCAGATCTCCTATCAAAGAAGGGATGCAATTGTACATGTGCCAAGGAGGATTTTCTACTCAGTTTTCGAGAAAGGAATCCTTTTGCAACTCAAGGAATTTTAAGTTATAAAGGGATGCCCTTGAAATTTTTTCCTTCATCTCATTTATTTGTCATCCATCCATGAAAATTTTCATATATCATGATATGTTTTTGTCATGTTTGAATCATATATGTTATATTTGTCATCATAAAACACTTTAAGCTTTTTTTGTGAAAATTGATATAGTAGACAATTTTCAAAAATAAAAAAAAACTATAATGTAGAGTAATAAGATACTTAGAAATTTAATCATTTTATTTAAAAAGCTAATATATGGCATGCAAAAACATTAACAATGAAATACCAAAGTATATATCTACTTTTTATTAATGAAAATCAATAATTTTTTCCTTGTTAAAAATAAAAAGAAATTTAATCTATCTAAATTCTTGAATACTTGATTAATCCAAATCTAAAATAAATCTAATAACAGTGTTGAATTCCAATTCCCAGTCCACTCGACTAATGCACAATACCTCATTCAATAGCCTTGTGAACCATTACATGTAGTTACATAAAACAGTCCCGCTCAATTTTAAAATTAGCTTCATAGAAAAACTCTAACTTCAATCCAGATCAGCACAGGGATCCAGTTGAAGTTTTCATAGCTTGGTTAATTGAGACACCAAACACCCAATGCTACCATGTACTACACTGTCAAAATCGATAACAACAACTCCAATCTGAGCTTCGTCGTAACTGATAGTCGGGTAAGTCAAGAGTCGACGTAAGAACTTGCATCAAACTCCCATATATTGGATTTGTCAAACACGCTGATTTGTCTCTATTCTAATCCCTTAGGGAGATTGTTTGTTTTGATTTGGAATCTCAGTTGTGAGAAACCCAACTTCTTATTATTGGAATTCCAACA
Organism: Pinus taeda; assembly: GCA_000404065.3. Taxonomy (NCBI): domain Eukaryota; kingdom Viridiplantae; phylum Streptophyta; class Pinopsida; order Pinales; family Pinaceae; genus Pinus; species Pinus taeda. Next base: position 44,254 of record APFE031522531.1, on the reverse strand, counting down.
TCAATCATCAATTTTTTGTATTCAAACTTTGGGTTCTGAATACCTGATTTTGTACTCCCACAGTGTATATATATAAATATATATATATATATATATATATATATATATATAATATATATATAATATATATATATATTATATATAATATATATAATAATATATATATATATATATATAAGATTAAAGATCATATTCGGTGGAATTTATATGTAATGGAGGTTGATTTTGAATATTTGAAAAATACAACTTCAAGATCCATAGCAGGGTTCATCGACACTACCATATTGTATCCCTTAGATACATGTAAGACCAAGTACTAGGTAGAGGTTTATGCCGAGGGTCGAAAAAAATACAAGTTTGTAGCTCCAACACATCTTTTCCTTAGAATTAAACCGAGTTGTTTCTTTCTTTTGGAATGGGTTTCATTGAATTTAGTATCTGACACATGTATTTCCTTAGAAATCATATGGGTTGAGTATTTTGAAATGGGTTTTCTATCTGGTTGTAATTTGGGTCACTGGTTCCTTGCATTATCCTTGGGTTAGTATGCTTAAATTTAGTGGGGTTGATCCTCCTTAACACACTTGGAACTTGCTAACACTCCCTATCACACACTCTTATTCATTCATTTCCATGCAATTGAAACTAGTGCTCCCTTGTGTTTCCCTAGCACTCCCTAACATGCTTTGGTGCCACACCCTAGAACTTGGCACATATTGGCATGTATTGGCATGCCTAACATGTCTTGGAACTATCTCACATGTGTTAGCACTCCTTGTCATTCCCTAGTACACCTTGGAACTGCCTAGTTATCATGCCCTTATAGATAGCCTTACTTTTTTTGCGATTTGGGAACCCAACCAAGTCATTGAAAAATAGTGTTGTGCATAGCCCGAAGTCTCCCTTTATATGAAATTACTTTTTCCCAACCCCTTATTGCAATCATAGGATTCCCTCCTGCAAGTCCTATTTTTTCCCAACCTCTTGGAAAGGTATTTCATTTTCCTTTTCCTTTTCCCGTTTTAATATTTTGTCGTGATTTTTGTTGTGCATTAAGAAGGTGAGATTTTCAACCTGTTGCATTTGATATTTGTGGTTCTGAAGCTAATCCTCCTTTCGATAAACATTCTTCCATTATTCTAACCTTAGGCTTGAGAGTGCTGGGGAAATTTGAATGTTTAGGCTTATTTACTACGATTTTAACCTCTTTATGGAGGCTTGACAGTTCAAGGTCAAAGGGGGGGAGATACAATTAGGAATAGAAGGAGCAAGGAAAAGAGAGGGAATATGGAGGGGAGAATGCAAAATAATAGGGAAATCCATCAAAGTAAAAGAATTTATATAAAGAGATAAAACCAAAGAAGAATATGAAGGGGAATTAATCTTAGCAGAAGGAGGCATAATGTTTACTTGAACTTCTTGCTAAACCTTAAGGATAGGTTCCAACCTGACATGAAATTTTTGATAATTTGAAATTGTAGGTTTTGGTTCAAACTTGCTTCTAACTTACTTCCAAATTCTCTTTTTCCTCAAAATGGGAGCCTCCAACTCCAACCATTGGGTTTGAACATGTCCAACTTCTTAATGATTGAAACAATGAAATGACATTTTCCAATAATCAATCTTATGGGGCTAGACATTTTCCTTGTAAACCAATTCAATGGCCTTGAATAAACACTCTTTGATATCTACTTTGACTAGAATCTAGACCCAATGCATGTTAACTAAAACATACCAATTAGGGTCCACAGAAATAATCTACCAAGCTTCTTGCCAATAGTGTGAAGGGCCTCCTCTATCTAGAAGACAAGGGAAGGGCTCAACAATATAGCCCAAAGTTGTTTCACCAAGATATGTTTGTGAGCGGGATCAAAATCCACCAACCATGTTTCCATGACTAGGCTCGATTGCCCCCAATCCCATTTTGTCTCCTTCATCTTATTATAGTCCACCCTCAGCCAAAATTGAAATCCTATCCAACCATGAACAAATCCATGGAAAATTGTCATATAAGGGCTAACATCCAATTGTCCAAAACCCATGCAGTGAGAGATGCCTTTTGCATAGTCTTACCATGAAATCTTCCTACCAAAGTCGTTTCTAACAAGTTTGGGATATCCTAGAACCTGATACCCTTACCAATGACCATTGAAAAAATATCTTGTTTCACTCTAACATAGAGCTTTGGCTTAGACAAAGCTCTGGAACCATGGGGGACCAAAAGAGGCTTAAAAAGCTTAAATGAAAGGGAGTTTGGCTGAGGCTTAAGGATAGTTACTACCTCAAAGCTAGAATGAGAGCTTAGCTCTTTGGCAGTTCTATTTTTGCTCAAAACAAAAACAACCTTGGACAACTCATGCTCAAATTAAATATCTACCTCAGAACACCATCCATCTTGGAAACACCTCATGATTTGGTTGGAGATGATTTGTTAAGACAATGAAGTGTCACCTATAAATTCATACTAGGATTTGAATGCCTCATGTGGACATGACTGGGCTGATAATTAACAATATCAACTTCCATTCAAAACTGTGATGGGACATAATTAATTGTTGACAAGACCCACTGTCCCACAACCAAGACAATGAAAACCCTTGGGAAAAAGAAAGAGATTACACAAAATTTACTTATTGTTGAAGAAAAATGCCTTCAACTCTAACCACTAGGTCTGAACATGTCCAACTTTGTAACAATTTAAATAATGAAATGAGATTTTCCAATAATCAATGTTATGGGTCTAGACTTTTTCCTCGTAAACCAATTCAATGGCCTTGAATAGAATATCTTTGATATCTACTTTGACTAGAGTCCAAGAACACCATGGCACACCTTGACACTCCCTAATTTTCATGCCCTCATAGATAGCTTTACTACTTTTGTGACCTTGGAACCTGTTGAAGCCCCGAAAATCGGGTCTACAACAAGGGGGATACCCACCCGGCCTGGACCTTGGTTATTAGCTCCTTTTCCATTTGGTATAGTGGGTCCGACTGTGGATATGGGACCAGTTTCCCAATTTATGTGTATGTGTGTGAAGAATTGACATTTCCCTTCTAAAAGTTCCTAAGTGAGATGCTCTAGTTCTAATCTAATAACATGCAAATTTTATTCTAATAAACAAAAATATCTAATTGTACACTAACCCGGGGTGTAATCCTTCTGTTATGCGATCTAAAATGATTTCAAATAACAATTGGTAATAAAGATCATTCAAATGCTATGAGAAAATAATTCAATAAAGTGAACCACTTCGTATAAAAAGTTAGATGAAACAGTTGCGAAAAACATATCTCATAATAAGTTATTCATACATTAAGCATAAATAAATAACTATCATCGTAAAAAAGTGCCAAATGATAACTCAAGCATTCACACATTAATATACAAACAACTGAACTTGAATATCACTTTTAACACAAAGGAAGAAATAGTTAAGAGATAGAAGTACCATTTATTACTAGTCCTTCTCATGAGCTTCAAGTGATAATGATTTATCTCTTCTTAATCCAACATCCACTAAGAGTATAGAAGTGCAACATCAATATCAAATATTAAATGCAGATATCAATAAATCCTGTTCCATTCATTCATCAAAACTTCCTTAGAGGGTACAAAAGTGCATGTTCCAGGGATAAGTTTTTGACAAATTTCAGGACCCTTCTCTAAATGCATGAGAAGGGTTTAAACTAAACCTAAAAATAACTTATTACAAAAATGTAGGATGCGGTTTAAATGACCGTCCTCATCTTAGGCAAAAATAAAACAAAATTAAAACTAAAAGATTAAAATTACTAACTAATTGTGTATCTGATCCTTGAAATCGCACGCGTTCAGCATCTATTTGAGAAGAGTCGGCTGGCCAACTTCTGATTTTAGCTGTGCTGAGAAAACAGAATTGGTGAGAGCTAGCACCATCTTCTCGGCAGAATTGATGATGCACTTAGGAGTCATGCACTGGCTGTGTGGTTTTACCAAGTACATCCAGTAAGAATCCCAATTCAACTTGGTTAACCTTTGGATTGATTCTGCCTTTTCTTGAGCCTTCTGTCTCCAGTTTGTCTGTAATTGCTGTGCCTTTGGTAAATACCATTTTGAAGATATTTCCGACAAATACCACTGGTTTATGATTCAAGTTTTAGTTTTTTACCTCTATCGTTGCTTCCTTACAAATTTTTTGGGCTTACAGGTGCTTGAACAATTAGGAGCTTTCATTTTCAAGAAGTTTTGCTTAGCGATGCGTGATTAGCGCTAGGCGCTAATCGCACATCAGAAACTGCCTCCGTTTCTTGATCTGGGCTTCCTTGGTGCATTTTTCACCTTTTGTGCTTTTTCTTATAGCTGGTATAAAGCTCAAAATTTGTAAAAATAATGATTCCGTAAGCTCTTCACCCTGAGTCTTAAACTGTCTGTTTCTGATATCCGCGCTGTCCAGTATCCATTTAACCATGTCCGTATATGGAAGAATTTTGGGCCTCGCTGCTATTCGGTGTAAGAACGAACAAGCTAGCTCTGTAAGGTATGCCTCGAAGGAACTATGTGAGTCTGCAGTAGCCTCGACCTCCATTACTCTCGGATTCTCTTCCTCAAGTAGATTGTACATGGCTTCCCAGATAGCAATACCAACGTCTTGGTTGCAGGCGGTGTCTATATACAAGGGTGCCATTTCCTTCTCTTTAGAGCTCGAGGCTTTGCCTTTCATTCCCATAGTATCCTGCATACTGCTTTGTATCGTTCTATGTTCTTCGTTCCTGCAATTTACAAGTGAAGTGAGAATAATGATAAGGAAAGGTGACAGGAAAGCTTTAAATGCCGAAGACATATAAAATACAACACCTTACGTGAAATGATTTTTTGATAAGCATGAAACCCTATTCCATTAGTTACTGGAAACTAACTCATTAATTGGCATTAAAGCGCATAATGAGGTCTTGGTTTATGGAAAATACATTTTCGAACCACGAGCCCGCAAGATCGGCGATGAAGCGATTTTGTGATTTGCTTCGTAATATCGCAGATCACAACATCGCAGAATCACGACATCGCTTGCTTGCTATATCGCAAACTCACAATAACACATTATCGCATAATCGTTCTATCACTTTGCCGATTTTATTGCAATATCACATAATTTCTCTATCGCAATATAGCAATATCGCGATATTGTGGGAGCGTGGCATATGACAATTTTCATTAATATGTTTCCTACGATTTGCGATATGCGCCATCGCATATCGACAGTTTAAATTTTTTCAATGTAAGTGGTGTTTTGACGCATGTGATGCGATATATGTCCGTAGTGCCTTATCGCAATATCACAATCTTAGAATTTGGCTTGCAAAAGGGGTTGTTCATGATCTTTTTGCGATGCGATATTTCCTAAGGATTAATCTTATTTTATCAAAAAACTTAGGCTTTTTGATTTTTTAAGGGTTTTCTCCTAAGTTTTTTGATGGTAAGTTTTATTAAAAAAGGAAATACAAGCACTAATTGATTTTTTAAAATTTTGACTAAGGGTCACCACTTATTTAGTATTAGTAATAACAGTAAATAAGAAGGGGGGTTGTTGCTGGCCACAACAATTGGCGATTCACTTGGAAGAACCAGTTATCTCTGTTTTTTCTTTTGAATTTTCTAAACTTCCAAAACAGAAAATTTTCCAGGAAATTAAACTTTATTATAGAAAGACGAAGTAAATTATGCTTTCACCTATTAATGATATTTTGTTTCTTCTTTTTCAATTTTGATTATTTACTCCCTCAAGCTAGTCCTTGTATCTACATCAGTTATTACTTAGTTTATAAAGATAAAAACAAAGCCTTCTCTGTAAATCAATTTTGAATATGCTCATTTGTCGTAGGTAGAGCCTCTGCTGCCAGTAGGCATTTATAGCCTCGACAGGGTTGCCTGTTACCCAAAAATGATCCTGTATCCTACTTAGAGAAATTTACAATTTTCAAAGACAAATCCATATCCACACTTATTGCTTTCATTTTCTTTTTTATCCTTAAAGAACAATGTCTTGGTTTGGTAGCCAATTTATGACACATTCATTCACTAATTTATAGCTTTGCTGAACAAGCTGGCTCGTGATGAGACCCCTTGTCTTTTGATTGCAATAATCTTGAGTGATTGCCCTATTGTGGTATGCAGTATTGGCAAAGTCAGCAAGCTATAATATCTATGATCATGATAAGTCGGCTCGTGATGAGACCTCTTATTCTTTAAGTTAAAGTGTATCATTGGATCATTCCCTGAACGTTGTAGCTTCCTAGGTGGGGAGGAAGTCATTGTTTCCTTAAGATGGCTCTGGACGACAATAATAGAGTTTTTTGGAAAGAGATTTTCTACAAAGCATCTTCGTTTTATTATTGATACCTTTCATTGGACTGATGCAAAACAATTTCTTTACTAAAAGTGGTCTTTTATCAAAATTTATACAGTTGAAACTAGTATCATTTCTAGACGTAGAGTTTTTAACTGTATCTTTCAATAATAATGATCGATTTTCTAAAAAAATTCTATTTATACAAGTGAAAAACAAAATCTAAAAGAGAATTTGTGTCTTTTTCATGAATCACGAATGTAACCATTTACAATTGGTTTTATTATGAAACTAAAACAATTATTCTACAAAATAGAAGAATGATCTCCTATGGAAAATATTTTTTAAAAATCTGACTGTTAATAGGTAAAGAATCTCTTTTTCCTGTTAAATCCTGTAACATAAATGTAGATGGACCTATGACTTCTATGATTTGAAAAGGGCCAAGCCACATTCGTTGAAATTTTGTATGTTTCCCTTTTCTACATGAGCCTTGTCCCATTCTAAACTAGATCTCCCATCTAAAAATCTTTTCTGGATATTATATTGGAATCAAAAGAGGCTTTTACTAAGGCTTGATGATGAGCGTGAGTTATCTTGGCCTGTTCTCGTTGTTCTTCTAACTTGATTATTTCTTGTTGCCTTAGTTGTCAGGAAGAAGTTGGTGCTTCATCAATATATTGAACCAAGGTTAAAGAGGGAATTGCCAAATGAGTTGGAAGAACTACTTCTTTCCCATAAACTAAATTAAAGGGAGAAGTACCAATGGAGACTTTCTTCTTTATTCGATCTGCCCATAAAGCGTATATTATAGAATTATGCCAGTTTTTATGATTTTGGTTAATGGTTCGATTAATGATTCTGATTAAATTCTTATTTGTAGATTCAACTAACCCATTCCCTTGTGGGTAATAATTGTCAGAGTATTTGAGTTTGAAACCTCTTTTGAGTGCAAATTCAGTCATTGCATTACCAGAAAAATATGATGCATTATCAAACATTAAAGCAGAAGGCAACCCAAACCTAGTAATTATGAACTGATCTATGAACTCGATGATATTTTCAGCATTAGCCGTATTGAGTGTAACTGTTTCTACCCATTTAGTAAACTAATCTGTTGCTGTAAGGAGATATCTATGCTGCTTAGAAGAGTGAGGAACGATCTCACCTATTATGTCCAATCCCCACTGATTGAAAGGCCACTCAATGTTAACTGGTTGTAGTGGCAAGGATGGTTTCTTTTGTCTCCCAACAACGGTTTGACAAACTTGACATTTCCTCACGTAGTTATGTGAGTCTTTGAATAACGTGGGCTAGTAATATCCTACGCGTAAGATTTTATGAGCAGTAGCATCTCCAGCGTAGTGTTCGCCTGCTGGCCCATCGTGGAGTTCCTGCAAGACTTTTTCAGCTTCAGATTTCTCAAGACATGTAAGGAGAATATAATCATAATTTATTCTAAAAAGAACATCATTCATGAGCTGATATTGTTTGGCTTTCAACCTTAGAGCTCTTTTCGTGGTATGATCAAGGTTTGAAGGAGTGTATCCATTCTTTAGATAATAAATGATATTAGTGTATAATAACTCAACATAGTTTAGGCTTACCTCGTACATTTGTATCTCTATAGATGGAATTTCGGATGTCAGCGATGCTCCGGCCAGCATTTTACAAAAGCCTTGACCTTTTATAGTACTTGCTGGTTTTATTTCTACGTCATATTCCTATAAGGCAGTAACCCAATTGGCTCTTTTCTCTCCCACATCCTTCTGTACTAGAAGATTTCTCACCGCTGGAAATGGTACTATGATTTTTGTATGTGTTTTGAGTAGAAAAGGTCTAGAATATTTAATTGCTTTGAAAACAGCATAAGCTTGTTTCTCCACATCTAAATAATTCAACTCAGCCCCTTGTAAATTGGAATGGAAAAAAGCAATTGGGGCTTCTGCCTTTTATTGATTTAATTGAGTGAGTATCACAACATATGATCTATCAGAGGAAAATGTATATAAAATAAAAGGATCTGAAAAATTTGGAGTTGCTAAAGATGGAGCATTAATGATTGCTTGTTTGATCAGATTGAATGCCTCATCTTCATCTTGGCCCCATTTAAAGTTTGAGTTCTTTTTAATAATTGCTTGTAAAGGAGACACGATTCTTGAAAAATCTGGAACAAATCTCTTTACAAAATTAATATGGCCAAGAAAAGATTGCGTGGATTTCTTGTTGTGAGGTAGGGGTACTGTAGAAATCTCCTTGCTTCTGTCAGGATCAATATGAATTCCAGATTTTGACACTATGAATCCAAGAAGTTTTCCTTCACTTAATGCGAAAAAAGATTTTTTTCGGGTTAAGTGAAATCCCATACTTTTGACAACGTTGGAAGATTTGTTTTAAATCTCTAAGATGATTATTTCGTTTCTTGGAATATACAGTTATATCATCCAAATAGATTACAACTTATTTATTAACTAACCCTTGGAATGTGATGTCCATAGCTCTCTGAAATGTGGCACCAGCATTAATCAGACCAAATGGCATCTTTTGATATGCGTATGTGCCCCATTTAGTTCTGAATGTGGTTTTTAATTGATCATCGGGATGTAACAACACTTGATTGTATCCTGAGAATCCATCCAAGAAGGACATCAATTCTGAGCCCGTGACCGCCTGCAGTGTTTGTTCCATGGGAGGCAAAGGCAAATTGTCCTTTTGGCAGGCTTTGTTAAGATTTCGAAAGTCAATGCAGATTCTAATGTCTTCATTTTTCTTTCTAATAGGGACCATATTGGGAACCCATTTGCAATGTCAAATGGGAAAAATTATTTTGGCTTTCAATAACTTATTGAGTTCAGATTTGATCTGGTTTTCTAGATTGGGATGGATCTTTCTCAACTTTTGTTGGATAGATTTTTCATTGTCTATCATTGGAATAGTATGTTGGATGATAGATGTGTCATATGTTTTGAGTTCATCGTAATTCCAAGAGAAGACACTTTTTTATTGTCTCAAGAGACGAATATACGCTAATTTTTCTTCAGGAGCTAGACCAAGGCCTAGATTGATATTCTGTGGTTTGGTATCAATTCCTAGATTTACTAATTCATAATTCAATGTTGAACTTTGGAGTTTTGAATTGGTAGATCTTTTAAATCGATCTTTCAAATCATAAAGATCTTCTAACTTGACTGTTGACTTTGGTATAGCATTGTTAGTGCTATCTTGTTGCAATTGTCGGTCATGTTGGTCTTCATCAATTATTTGATTGGTGTAGGATCCTTTAGATGTGAGGAAACTCATAATATCAGGATCGTTGTTGAAAATCCTCCAATTGGTAATGTTATCAGGTATAGATGGTCTAAAAATTAATTCAATTGAAAATCGATCAGGGCTAAAATCTTCTGAAGGAATGAGCTTGGAAGCTACATTAGCTAAGAGGTCTGCACTAGCATTCTAGAGTCCGGGAATTGATGAAATATTAAATGCTATAAAGTGTTCAGTCAGATCTTGAACTAAAGATTGGTAATGTTTTAAATAACCTGATAAACAATGTATAGTATTACGTACTTGTCTGATTACAATTTTAGAATCTCTGAAAACTTGAAGATATTTGACGTCTAATCCAATTGCTTTGTACAACCCTTATACTAAAGCCTCGTATTCTGCTGCATTGTTGGTGCAATGAAATTCGAGTCTACAAGTTAGCATAGTCTTATCTCCCTCTGGGCTTATTAACACGCATCCTGCTCCTGCTCCTTCGTTAGACTTAGAACCATCAAAAAATAATTTCCAAAATAAAGATTTATTTACAGGACTATCTATAAAATTAATACATTTAGAATTATCTGTTTGAGAGAAAGTTTCTACTTGAGATAAAACAAAATGTTCTAAGTAAGGTGAAGTATGAGCATTAAAATTTCCTAGGAAAGAATCTACTGAATAGTTGCCAATAATGTTAGAATATATGCTACTGGTTCATTTTCTTCCTCGAGTTCTGTTACTATGTATTTCTGATGTCTTTCCCGCTCAACTTTTATCTGATTTGGTTTACCATTGTAAGGGAGCCACATGTGCAACCAGTCAGTTGCAAAGTATCCATGAAGTTTTTCTGACCAATCTCTGCTAAGAATTAAGCCATAAAATTCCGGAATATCAACAACTAAAATGTAAATAACTTGACATACCTTTGGGTCGGATGACAGCCTTATGGTGACCTGATTTAATTCGCCAATCACTTCGACTTGCGATCAATCTAATTGAACTATGCGTACAACTTATTTTTGTGGTTGAACGTTCAATTTTGCACATATTGACTTTGGTAAAATATTCGATGAAGCTCCAGAATCCACTAAGCAATTATGCACATTTTTATTGAAAATTTCATAAGTAAGAAGAAATGGGGGAGTATGAGATCTCGATCTTCCTCCAATTAAGGCGATATCATTTGGATCAACTTTATTAATTGTATTATCTGGAGGTCTTCCCATGTCATGGGAAGCTTGAGAGATTACAGCGGCAGGCAAAGGTGCAACTGGTACAACATGTAATTCTTCAAAAGTACCTTTTTCTGGTGTTTTAACTTGCTCAATTCATAAAAAGTGATATTGGCCCTAGTCTTTTTCATATCTTCTATGATATTATACTCCCTTTCATCCGAAACGATCGGCGTTTTAGATGGATTTGATGGGTCTGTTTGGACTGTGCTGGTTTGAGTCGCTTTAGGTGTCATTTTCTTAGCTGCGACTTTATCCTTAGTCATCGAGCTTGCGGTTTTTGGCTTAGGGGTAGGTTGAGGAGGATCAAGTTGATTTCTGCTGCGAGTAATAACCGGGAATTCCTCTTGATTCTCTTCATCTGGGAGGATGAAATCCCACATACCTTGTAACTCTACAACTTCTTCTTCATCAGTATGTTCTTTAGTAGCGGTTTCCTCTTCTTCTTCTTCGGATTCAGCACTTGTAATAGCGTTAGGGGGTTTGGAATCGGTTGAAGGGTTTCTTTTAAAAGGTTTGTATGGATTTTTAGAAGAAGTTTCTACCACTTGTTTCTTAATGTCGACCATCTCGTTAGACATGGTCTTCAAAACTTTTTGCAATCCTTCTAAATGAAATGGATCTTTCAATTGTTTTTTCTTGGGGTCTTCCTTGAAAGTAATCTTCTTGGATTTTCATTCTTCTATAGCATTTTTCTTTTCTAGGGCTATAATACATTTCTCTACTACTATTGCTTCTTTAATATTTTCAACTAACGTTGTTTTGTTAGCCCTATCAACAAAGATTGCTATGTTTGATGGTAAAGCAGTAATGTACCATTCACTTCGCACTTCTTCGCTATGCTGGGAAGTAGAAAGAATTTTATTTAAGATTTTATTGAAACTTAAATTGAAATCTTTGATAGGTTCTTTTGACTCGGCCCTAAGGTTAGACAGGTCGTTGATTAGTGTCGCCGTAGACCTATCATCACCAAACTTAATCAAGAATTGTTCTTGGAAAATCTCCCAACTAGTAATAGATCCAGACGGTAATGAGAAATACCATGATCCGGCTATTCCTTGCAGAGTATAAGGAAAAAGTCGAACAACAACATCTTCATTGGTAACTCCATTAAGATTTATGGATAGCATAAAGTTATTTATACGTTCTTCTACTAGCATGCCTGCCTCAGGGTTAAACTTAGGCAACCTTTTTTAGGATGGGCCGGTAGCTGACTCAAGGGTGCAGGCATTAAGACTGCCCCTGGGTTATTCCATGGAGATTGAACCATTGCTGAACTTCTAACAGAGGAAATTGCAGAAGACAATCCCTAAGGTTGAGAAGATGAGGATATTATGACTCTAGATGATTGAGAAGAAGATGTGGTAGTGCCGGTGGGCTGATGGACAATGATCTGAAGTGGAGGGGTGGATGGTTGACTTTGCGGTGAAGAGGTTGAGATGGATGATGATGATGAAAGAGTCTCACTATCGGAACCTTTAGGAGATTTCCTTGCTCTCTTCCTTGTAGGTAGAGGTAGCTCGGTTGGCTGAACACCAAACATTTCACTCTTTAATTTGGTAAGAGGATGAGTAGGATTATATTGCGAAGTCACGCTCCATTGAGATTTATCAGATTTTTGAGGAGATATAGAAAATCGTTGAAGTTTGTGAATCAAAGATTCAACTTCAGGAGATTCAATAGTAGATTGTTCTGAAATGTCAGGGTTTGTAGTAGCGATTGTTACTCCTGCGACTTCTGGCTCTAGATTTAAAGATTCTAAATGTGATGGAGAAGTCGGGGGAGATGGTGAGGGCGATTTACTCTCAGAATGGTATTTAGATTTAGATTTACTTGCCATTTACAGTTTCTGGCCCTCCTTTTAGCACCAGATATGTTGAAGCCCTGAAAATTGGGTCTACAACAAGGGGGATACCCACCCGGTCCAGACCTTGGTTAACAGCTCCTTTTCCGTTTGGTATAGTGGGTCCGACTGGGGATATGGGACCAGTTTCCCAATTTATGTGTATGTGTGTGAAGAATCGATATTTCCCTTCTAAAATTTCCTAAGTGAGATGCTCTAATTATAATCTAATAACATGCAAATTTTATTATAATAAATAGAAACATCTAATTCTACACTAACCCGGGGTGTAATCCTTCTGTTATGCGATCTAAAATGATTTTAAATAAAAATTGGTAATAAATATCATTCAATTGCTATGACAAAAGAATTCAATAAAGATGAACCACTTCATATAAAAAATTAGACGAAACAATTGTGAAAAACATATCGCACAATAAGCTATTCATACATTAAGCATAAATAAATAGCTATCACCGTACAAAAGTGCCAAATGATAAATCAAGCATTCACACATTAATATACAAACAACTGAACTTGAATATCACTTTTAACACAAAGGCAGAAATAGTTAAGAGATAGAAGTACCATTTATAACTAGTCCTACTCATGAGCTTCAAGTGATAATGATTTATCTCTTCTTAATCCAACATCCACTAAGAGTATAGAAGTGCAACATCAGTAGCATATATTAAATGCAGATATCAATAAATCCTGTTCCATTCATTCATAAAAGCCTCCTTAGAGGGTACAAAAGTGCATGTTCTGGGTGTTAGCATTTGACATTTCACCTCAGGCTGAGAAAGGAAAATCTCAAAGCTACATCAAACCATTCAGCCTCGTAGCTAGCCCTACGGGGCAGGAGAAGGCTCTCTCTGGTCTCTCTTGGAAAATTTTCAATTAGGGAGAAGACCAACAAAGTAACACTGATATTAGGCTAGTAAACTGATAAAAGAAGTTGTTTTTGGGGTTTTTGGGTTTTTGGTGGCAAATTGAGGAGAGGGAAATTTTGGCTTCGGGGATGGGACACAGTTTCTGCAGGGGAGTCTTTGGGGCGAGGTAGGAGACCGTGCTGATGTCTTTGACTGAAAAGAATGGTTAGGAATGATAGAGAGAAGGCTAAAGAGAGCAAACAATGAATTTGAATTCTCTTTAGACAGTAGCAAACTTTAAAATTAAACAAATCTAAAAGCAGAGCATGGCAAGCATGAATTCTTACTTTATCACTTCATTTGTTTAATATGCAGAAGTATAGAAGGAAAATGAAACACATAACAAAGCTTACAATGACTGAAGAAACACACCATCAACACATGAGTGCACAAGAATCCCAAAGATGACTGCAAAACTCTGGTCTTCCTTGCCAAAAATTGCAGAGATACAAGAGATAATACAATGAGCTAATCCTCTCTCAAGAGTCCAACCTTCCAACCCCTGAAAATGACTAAGAAAATACATAATATAGACAAGCTAACACCTTTCCTTGCCTCTAGGGGTCGATCTCATCCTTCTAGGAGCTGTTTCAACCACTTCTAAACTAAGCACTACAAAATAGGCAGTCAAACAACTTGCCTCTATAAACTTGGAAATAAGTTCATGCATTCAATTTTACCCTTTACATGAATGAATCTTCTAGAAGTGTTAAACAAGAGTAAAAGTGTCTTAGAGTTGCCATAATTACATCAAAGATAATCATCTTTCACCCCAAAAAGTCAAAGTGGAGGCAAACTGCGTTTTCGGGGCTGAACTGGTCAAATCTGGCAACATTTCCTCAACGGGTCGCACACCTTTTCTCAACGGGTCTCACACCTTTGCAGCTCTGTTTGGAGGCTTTTCCGGTGTCAGAATTGAGCAAAAGTAGGCTTGTTGGAAAGGTATGTGAGTCTACTTTCCAACCCAACTAGAATTTTTGAATTTGGAGGTCATTTTCCCTGTCAAAACTTAATTCTCCCAAGACTGGTTTCTGCAACTCAAAAAAGGGGCAGAAAGTCAAATTTTGCATGTATTTTGACCTTCTTGGGCCCCAAAACTTGATGAAATTTCTTAATAATGGATGAGCAAGTGTAAATTTTCATGAAAAATCCAGAAATGCTAAGTTTTTGTAAAATGGAGTTCCCGGGACAAAGGGTCTCACCGGGGGTGAGACCCGTTAAGAAGCCAAAACATGTAAATTTCCAAAAAATTCCAAAATTACCCAAAATTCTCAAATATTTTTGGGATTTGTGTTGTAGCTGATGCTAGTGAGTGCCATGATCTTTGAGGGATGCCTCCGCCAAGATACGGAGTGGATTGGTCCTTTTCTTCCGCCTAAGAGCCTCGGACAACCTCCTTTGGAACATTTTCATTCTGACCTTGCATACATGCATCCTTGCCCAATAGTGAGTCTTCATGTTTCTCAGCAGCTTGTTATTTTTATTGGCCTTATCTAACAACCTTTTCAAATGAGCATTATCCCAAATAAGCATAGATTCTCAATCTATGGGTCTCAAGTCACCGGGTCTCTTGCGAGCCAATTCCCGGTCTTCACGAATCTTCTGCAACTCATAAAGCTTGTGCTCATCCTCCAATTGTTTGTTTCGCTGCTCTAAATAATTAATAATCCATTTTGCCATCAATAATTTTGTTTGCAGCGACTGAATCTCGGTGCTTTGCTCTCGGATGATATCCTTGAGCTCTATGCTAGGAGAACCGGCGTCAAGATCAATAACTGGATCGCCTGACAATTTCTCCTCGATCATGGGCTGCTTGCCCCTCTCTGGTACCTGTGCTGGTGAAGAAAGCGAGGCCCCTTCCACTTGATGTGGAGATAACACTCGCTGTGATGACGATGAAGGCGAAACCCCTTCCACCTGCTGTGGAGATAGTACTCGCCTGGCTGCTGCAAATAAGGCCCTTGGGCCTCTCTGATAAGTGACCAAAGGAGTGGAGCTAACATGTCGGGTGACGGGAGGATCAGGCTGCTGAGATGGTCCTCCCTCCTCATGAATGACCTCCTGATGTGGCTGATGTGGCACTGTGAAAAACTCACGGGAGATGAACTCCTCCCATGAAATTCCCTGCTGAGTCAACTGATGTGCGACTATGAGCTGAATCAAACCATAATGGTATAGGCTCCTGTACTGCTGAGCCGGGGTCTTCTTCTGCAACATGGGAACCATCCTCTGAATGTTCTGAAATAAGAAGATCGGGATGTTCATCATCCTCACTCGGGTGAAATGCATCAAAAGGCGAATATGATAGGAGTACACCTATGGAAATCTACCCTCACAGGTAAAATAATGCATAATAAGCCTCATGATGGGAGCATACTCGCTCCGGAGAAATCTGAATGAGAAAACACCTGTCAAAAGTCCCACAAATGATGGTCGGACATAGGTATCCCTGTAGCCTGTGAGATCACCTCAGGAGTCAATGTGAAGTTCACCCCTGCCATAGTGACATGTCCATCACGGAGGTGCAAGACAAACAAGCGGGCCAACTCTCTATGATGCTGAATCTGAGAAATTCTCACACAGAAATCATAACAAGACATATACTGAAAACAAATCACTGCCATGGGGCAGGCCTATAATTCTGCCAGAGAGGTGGGCTCCTATCGCTTATGATGTCCACCCTTATGAGGCCTCCTCTCCTCTGTAGATGATGAATGGACATCACTTTGCTCATAAGTCTCGGCTTCTGACATGGTTTTTGGAGCAAAGTGGACAAACTGAAAGACCAATGGAACTGCTGTCTCTGCCTGCAAAAATGCTGAACTCTATGCTGTTTGAAGGGGAAAAACATGAGGGGAATGTTAGGGGAGGGAATTTCTTAATAAGGAATGGGAAAATATGAAAATAACAGGGAATTTCAAGGGAGATTTAGCAAATGATCATGCTTATAGGAACACATATTGGAATTTAGGAAATCATTTGCAAAGACGCCTTGCATATAGGGAAAACATATATGGAAATAAACAAGGAGTATATGTACACATGTTTAATCAAGGGAAAAAGGGAATTTATGCACCAACTTGCTGACATTTTAAATCAACAATTTTTGTTATTTTTGTACATGCATATGATAGGGGATATAGGGTTTTGAAACTTTATATATACATTGTTTTATATGTGTGTCTTGGGAGGGGTAGGGTTTCAATTTAGTGATTTAGGGATAGGAAGGGGATTTACATTTCAGTTACAAATAACATAGGGAAAATGACATATATATGAATATGAAAAGAAGGGAAGGGGAAAGGAAACCAACTGAGGGAAAAACACTTTGAAACATCATAAAACCCTAACACATTTTGCAAACAAATATTGTAGCCATATAAGTCATTTCATTTTGCATGATATGAAGTTAAAACCATAGCCTACCATCTTAATTTCATCATCTATCTCCAAAACAATGAATAAAGACCCTACCTCGAGCGATTGAGATGATTTGAAGAGAATTTGGGAATTTTGTTTGAGTTTTGCAGGCCGGCAGCTCAACGGGTCTCGCAGGCCTCTCAACGGGTCGCACACTACCCAATGGGTCGCCCCCATTAAATTTCTGAACTGTGGAGGGGTGTTGGTCGGGTCTCGCACCACCCAATGGGTCACACACCACCTTGAACGGGTCTCGCACTGCTCTGCTACCTGAAACCACTGCAATTCCGCTCCTTTCGCCTATCACTCTCTCAAAGACTCTCTTGCAAGCTTTCAAATGCACAATGAGAGTGAAAGGAGGGAACATACCTTTTATAAACTTCATTTGGAAAAATTTCATCCATAAACCCACTTTATAAGGTTTCTTTTTGACACTTTTTAAAAACATTGATTTTGGTTTCCTTTATCCTGAATTTGACTTTTTGAGTGCTTTGATTTTATTCTTTTTGCAAGTAGATCATCTGAAGGACCTTGGCAAGGGGACCAGGGTTGCAGCTTGTCTGTTTGAAGACTTTGAAATTTCATCACTTATTTACAAGACTAAGAAAATGACCTTGGGCTTTAAAAACAGAGTTTTTAAATCCAAGGTCAAAATTGACTATACAAGATAAAAATATCGAAGAAACATGTTAACAAACCTCCCTCTGGCTTGCTGAGTACTCATGGATTTTCAGAGACATGACCTTGCAGAGACAAATGACCAAAACCCTAGACCTAGGACTTTGACAGTAAGACACATCAAGACAAGCTTAAAAAACTTTAATAACTGATATGACCTGATCCAGCAAAGCCAAGAGGGGCATAAAGACCAGCTCCTCCATCAGGGTTATGGCATGCCTAACGGGATGCAAGATTTGACACTGATGAGACACCTACTAATGCAAATGCAAAGAGCTTTTTGATCACTGATGGAGGGCTTTCAAGACCGACACTAACAAAACCATGAACCTGTGTCTATTCAGGGAAACCTCATGCCCACACTTAGTTTTTATGTTTCGGTGTAGTCATGCCTATCTATTTAGTAGAGGAGGTGAAGGGGAAAAATCTAAACGAGCAAACCTAAATTAGAGGTATCTATATGATTCTCTGAAGGAAAAACCTCTTCTACTCTCAATAATATAGGATCCCTCTTCTGCCCAGAAAATGAATAATTGCCAATGCACAATCCTATAAAATAAATAAATAAAGGCGAAAGAGGAGAAAGGCTTCCTGCGTAGAGAGGTGAAGCAAGCAACTCCGTTGGGGTACTGTCCAGGCTCGCTGGTAGCATAGCAATGTTTTTGTTCTTGAAGTGACTCTGCAAGGGTACTCTCCAGGTTTACTGGTAGCAGAGCAACACCAGAGATGAAAACACATACTCTGAAAATCTTAAGCTCGCAAACTTCACTACCCTTCCCAACTCAAAACTTTGTGATATCGTTGAATCTTATGATGCGTTCAACCAAGAGAGAGGTATAGAGGGGACCATGTTTATTCACGAGGTAAGTGGGGATACCAAAGTAATCTACACGATGAATCAATACTCCCTGAAGAACCAAGACCCTGCACAGACGAGCGAACTAAGGCAGAGAAGCTGGAATTATACCAGTGTGTCGCCAAGTGTTTTCGTTGCTCAAACACCCTCCAAAATTTTGGCTATGCTCAATTTCGGAGCCTTCCTTGGTCTTGTACATTGTTGTCGCAAACATTGAAACTCATTCCATGTGTTTTCTAGAGGAGTTTTTGTCCCCTTTGCAAGATAGGAAAAATGTTGTCTTTTCACATGTTAGTTGTCGCATCACGTATATAAGCCTATTCTAGTGGTTTCAAGAGATTACCTTTGAGTAAATGAGTTGTTATAACCTTGTTAACATTCGCCACACTCATTTCCAAAGTTTTAAGCATTATCACACAAGTGTCGTCATGATCGTCGCAAAGTGTATCTTAAGTGTCGCACTTGTTGTAAGTTGTCATAAATTTGTTGCACGAAAGGAAATGCATTGTCATGTGTCTTGGATGATCTATGTTGTTGTGTTTTCAAGTAGTCTAAGTGTTTGATCACATTCAAAGTCTTATCACTATTCACATCAGTCTCACTGATCCCACACTTAGTCATTTTTCTGAAAATCTTCCCGACCAAGCAACCTAACATCACCCAACCTCCCTACACTGCGAAATGCGCAGTCTTAGTCCTCTAGTTGTGACCTTACCTCTTGGCACTGCGCAACATGCAGTTCCTACCTCCCAAGACTGCTGCACTGCACAGTTTCAGTGCTCAAACCCTGACCTTGACTCCCAGAATTTCCCCTCTCCCAGCTTGGCCCTAACTGCACATTGCGCTGACTCTAGCTTCAAGCTCATCCTTGAGCTCGTGAACTTCGCAACTTCACAATGGCCCATCCTCACTTGTCTCCCAAAACTACACAATGTGCTCTCCCAAGGCTCATCCCCTTAGCCTATCACATTGATCTCCATAATTTTGTAGTTTTCTCCCTCAGCCCAGCCTAAACTACACACTACGCAATATCAAAGCTCAAGGCTCCCCTTAACTGCCTAAACTGTGTAACCTATGTTGTCTCGTCACAAGTGAATTTCATAAACAAGTACTTTATCCTGCCATGGCGAGATGATGAAGAAGGAGATGAAGGAGCACAACATGCTGAAAGAAATTCTTGTAGCTGAGTATGAAAGTTGATCAATCAAGAGAAAGAAAAGGGACACTAGTTTACGATCACCACTCAACACTTGAGATCATTGAAGATCCCTTATCACCAAGCCATGCGGAGGTGAAAAGAAAAGTATTCTCAACCAGACATGCAACACACAATAGCAATAGTGACTTGAAATTTCCACATCATCAAGCAGTCTATGTCAGCAGTGACATTTAATGTCATGTCATGAGTTGTCACATGCCACACCATTATCGTCAATGATGTAAATTATGTTTCGAAAATGTATTGTAAAGTGGAAATCCAAAGGACATGTATGGAATATGAAGAATCATGTAAAGTTGAAAACTCATAGTAAGGCAAACAATCATGAAGTTAGATGAAGAGTCATAAGGAAGGTGAAGCATCACTTCCTCATTGTTATATATACACCCTCATTGTAAGAGCAAAGGACTTTTCACCTTGGCTCCTCACGCAACGCATTAGAGAGACAAACTAGTTCCTTTGAGGAGCAAGGGGTGGTTCCAACGCTCCACTATTGGAGCTAGTGATGTTCATTGTATACATGTGTCTTGGAACTTTTACTTAATAACATAAGCCTTAATGGCTGACACATTCTTCATGCATGGA
The DNA here is from genome assembly GCA_000404065.3 of Pinus taeda. Lineage (NCBI taxonomy): Eukaryota > Viridiplantae > Streptophyta > Pinopsida > Pinales > Pinaceae > Pinus > Pinus taeda. The sequence goes on along the minus strand of APFE031522531.1, from coordinate 23,903 downwards.
TTATGTATATTTGTAAGACTATTATGTGGATGTTTGTATTTCATGTTTTCTTTCATCTGTCCTAAAGTAGTTGAACTATTTCAGTTATTTTAGTACTTATCTTATTGAGAATGTATTGTAATGGTTTCTATTGTTGTCCCATCCCTATGGACTATTTCGCGGGATGCTAGACAGATCTTTCTTGTTGATTGGTTGTAATGACCGTCGCATCTTTTGTGGACTATTCTGTTGGATGTTAGACAGATCCCTCTTGTTTGTATGTGTCTCTTCTTGGGTGGTACAATTACATCTCTCTTAGAGGATCACTTTACTCTCTCCCTCCATAGTAGAATAACTTTGACACACCTACAACCGAACACTCACCAAGAACACCTTCTTTCTTTCTGAAGACATCATGTGTTCCTCTTTTGCTGACAGTTAGAGCCAAGGCAAATATATAATAATACATGGAAATCAAACAGATATTCGGCATGGGGATCCTACTCCAAACGGTGTGAGGTCTAATTGGGACTACACATTAGGGAGACCCCTTCGTTGACGGATTTCCAGCATCGTCAATAGGAAGGCATTCACTGTACAACTAATCATAAATTGGATTATTCAAAAAAAAAATTATTTTGCAAAACTTTCCATCATTCCATCTTGATATTTTATATCAAATAACAAATTAGAATCTGCCACAAGTAGATACTATAAAAATTCAATGGCATCTTTGGACTTTCTTGCCGACTAAGTTTTAGAAGAATGAGGCATGCAACTTTAAATGTTGATCTTGTCATATGTCCATGTTGTCACTACTAGAATCAAACAAGATTGTAAGCCTCCTTACAATCTTCATAAAAACCATAGTTATATCTATATATTATATATATATATATATATATATATATATATATATATATATATATATATATATATAATATGGCTCTATGTTGTTAAACATTAAAGCTCAGCCCTCTTAAATGCCTCTAAAATTTTAAAACATGTCTAAGAGAATAATATGAAAATTATCAAGTTGAAGGCACAGTTAACTGGATTGTAAAGTCTTTCAAATTTACTCCTTTTTATCCCTAGAGATACTAATGCTTCTTACTCACTTATCATAGCCGCACCAACTAGTCACAATTCAAATATGAGTTTAAACATTCACATCAAGGTAAGTATCAATTTAATAGGGCTGAGAGAATACCCTTATGGTTGATCCCTTGTGTTCCTTCCACTACAAATTGGATCTTTGTAAATAACAACGTTTAGAACACCGTAACCAATGAAGTCAAAAAGAAATTGCAAAGAACCAAATATGTCTCTATATACAACTATACATAACATTTCCTACTTATAATCAAGTTTTATTTACAAATTGGCCATTAAATGGGCCTTTTGATGCTTTGCAAAACAACAACAAAAAACCTAGTTCGAAACCCCACAGGAAATTCGGTCTCCAAGATTGGGAACCCTATACTTTTTTTTTAAGGTACATAAGACACTTTTTGCCAGCACTGGAAAGCAACATAGTTGAGAAGTATAAGTGGTGAGTGGCCGAGCGAAAGAGCAGAGCCTCCAAGAAAGAATCATCATGTATATGTACCTAAATAAACAAAAGCATATGCAAAAATTGAGTCAAGAAGATGCCAAGGGTTCGTAATAAGGAATAAAATCTATCAGTAAACAATTTTAACCATAGACATTATAATCGAACCAAAGACAAATATGGCAGGGTTTTACCTATTCGAACATTGTGGAATATAAGACCAACCCTGGTCTTTTCAAGTTAAGGACTAATATTTCCCAAAAAAAAAGAAACAAACAAAGTCCCTGCCAAGGACAAAACCACACCTAGAACAAGTTAAAAGGGGTAATGTTCAAATAAAATAGAGTTAGCTTCGTCGAAGAACTAAGTTAAACGTTGACACTGTAGAAAGTTGTCAAAAGCTACACCCAAAACACTGGATCGACGGGAACCCTGTTAAGACAAAATTCAATGGCTAAGGATTAACATTGAAAAATTGTGTGTTAGGGCTGGTATTGCTTGCTGGTACAAATTGATCCAGCTTTGGCATTCAATGTGTGAAGAGGAAATTGTTTGGATTTTAACCAAGGTCATAACACTGGAAAGAGTGAGGAGAGTCGTGTCGAATGACGATGACTGTATCCCATGGCTTGCCTGTGCAGAGAAACTGGATAGGGTAATGAAATCCAGTGGAAACCAGAATAATGAAAACCAATTGTCTGTCAATATCTTCATCTCTCGTACACAGAATTAAGAACCAATGGGTCGGCGGCGGAATCAATGAGTATGAATCAACCTCGTACTTCCCATACGTCAGCCCTTGGAGAATGGTTTGGGCATGCGGGCAAGGCAATTGCTAAATGTGCGCCCATAGAAAATTTAATGCGCCTGACATGGGGCGGTGTTTAACATCATATAACACTCCCGCGCGGTGATGAGAGAGAAAAAAACCGCGCGGGGTGTTATATGGTGTTAAACACCACCCATGTCAATGAGCATTAAATTTTCTATGGTCGCACAAATAGGAGTCGCCTGCGGGCAACGTGATGATCTCATCACATCGAAATCGAAAACTTAAACTTAATTTTAATATTAGCCACAACACACACAAAAAAATTATAATTTTTAGTACAATTGTAAATAATACCACCAAATCCAAAATGTCACACGATGATATAATAAGAAATATTAATCCAAATGAGTAAAATTAATCTAAAGGCCATCTACAAACAAACCCAAAAGCTAAATTTGAATACCCTATTTTTTATTCGAATAAATTTATTAAAACTATAATTTAAAAAGGTAAACAAAGATTTAACAAATATAATATTATGCAGCGTTGTTGCTTAGTACCTTTCTTTTATGCAAAAAGTAATTGATAGAGGAAGTTATTGTTACTAAGACAAGATGAATTTTAAGATATTTCAAAAATGATTTAGGCTATAAATAAAAATAATAATAATAATTTTATAACAATATTAACTTCTAAAAACTTAACATTTAGAAAATTTGTAAACTTTGTGCAACTCCGCAAAATTAACCCTTATGAAACTTCTCATAACCTTGAAATCATGTGAACTAATTTTGTCCTTTCTTTCACAAATCTTATTGGTCGTGTTGTAAGTTTTTGAAAGGCCTTTTGCTTACATTTTTGTCTAATATTGTTGGTCTTGTTGTAAGTTTTTGAAAGGGCTTTTACTTACATTTTTGTCTCTTTTCTTTGAGAAGTACTACTTAAAAATTACTATTGGTCTTATTGTAAGTTTTTGAAAGACCTTTTATTTATGTTGTTGTAAGTTTTCCAAAAGTTATCTAATTAACTTTTTGCTAAATCTTGATTGCTCTAAAATATTGTTCTTTTTAAGATTTCCAATGGCTTCAAAATCCTTCATAAAGCTATTTTTTATTGAGGCCAACTAATTCATCTTTTTGACATTTTTCTAGAAATTGTGATGACCATATAGGATCTCAAAAAGGTGAAAGATTATATTTTATAAAAAATGTCAAGTGGTCACTAGTTTTTGGAACATTCTATCTTTAAATTTTAAAATAGTTAAAAGAATAATTGCAAAGTAATAAGTCTTTGGTTGAAGATTATGTATTCAATTTTGAAAAGAAATATATAAAGTTGAGATTTAAAATTTGAAAATTGCAAATTTTATTTGTTTTAATAAAAATAAGTAAATATTTTCATTTAAAAAAAAAATAAAAAAAATTAATATGCAAAATAACACAAATGGAAAATATTTATTAATAACTTCATTAGAAAGAAATTAAAATAGTAAAATAAAATGACACAATCTAACTAATAGATTTTTTGTTTTTTGTCTGAATCTTGTGATAGAATTTCTTCAAGAGATTGTGAATTTTCATTGTTTAAAATGAATTTTTGAATGCATAATGGATTCAACGTCCTGAAAAGGATTTGGAGCACTTGAATTCTAAGAGCAAAACTCAATCTCAACCTTTTTTTAAAAGTCTTGCTAAATTTTGAGCAAAATCTACCTAACAAAGTCCTTGGAAAATCACCCAAATAATCTAAAATCGAAAACATATGATAAAAGTAAAAAAAATCTCTCTTATAAACTACCATTTTAATTATTTTAAATGGCATGTTTTTTAATAAAAATAGATAATTATTATACTTATTTATTAATAAAAATTTGAATTAGAATTGATGTTTCCAATTAACAATTTAACTATAATTAATTTGGTAATATTAAAACACTTTGTTTTTAAGAATTTTTAAAAGAATAGTTCTATATTATTTTATTTAGATTTTACCAACAAAACATAGTTTGAATTTTTCGAAATCTAAAAATTACCGGTTATTAAATTGTAATGATTAACTACTGATAAAAGGAGCATCTGAAATTTTGAGGAGGATCGTTAGTAGACAACATTATATTTTCAATAACCAAAAATAGATGAGCTTTTTGTAATTGATTTTTTTTTTAACAAGCGAACATAGGTGGAACCTTCTCAAACATTAGAGGATGTTTAGTCAATTTAGATTAATATTATTTGACATTTGAAATTTATGGTTGGTATTTACATACGACTGCACGAAAATGGGCAGAGAGTTGTGAGGGACCCCGGTTGTCATCAGTCATAAGGATGGCGCTGGACCTTGGTTGTCGTCAATCAGAAGGAGGGAGTTGGACCTTGGTTATCGTCAATCAGAAAGATGGAGCTGGACATCGGTAATAGGTATATGATGAGTAAATATTAATGGAGCATATTAAGATATCATATAATAGGAGACCAAGAAATATAACCATGTTGAGGTAGTATCTGTGAGACAAGAGGTTCGCTTGAGGTTCGTCGGAGGTTCGCCGAGGTTTGAGGAACACCAATCTGTTAAAGGCATGAGGTTGTGTGAAGGACGCTAGAGTGTGAAAGATCAGAGGTTTGTGTACGTGTTCGTGTAAAGGTTCATGTATTGGTCACAGAAGAAGAGCCTCATCAATAGCAAGCTTCGTGTCTAAAGACCCTGCAGCAAATTGGTATCAGAGCCAGTAACGTCTGGTTCATTGCGGTTAGTACTCAAAATTTATAGGTCTATAAAATGGATAGTTCTAGAAGATCGGTATCTTTCAGAGAGCTTGAAGTTGAAGAACAAGCTGAAGGAAACCCATTAAGAGATATGTTTGCATCATCATCTAAAAGGGTTAAAAATTCTGCAGAACTTGAATATTTAGAGAGTCAACCTTCACCTAAGTGGTGTTTTCCTAGCATCTTCTCTACCGAAGTATATGTTGATTTGTCTATGTTCCATCTTAAATTTGTAACTAGAATATCTATCAAAGAGAGTATTAGTCAGATACAAGAAAACTTTGATTCTATACAAACAATTTCTCTGCTTGATACTAAAAAACTTCAGAATAAAGCCAAACGGTTGGGAACCAAATATCTACACTTGGGATGTATAAGAATAGGGATAAATCCCCTAGTCCATTGAGGGTTGAATACTCATGTTCTTGCCACAGTCAGAGATTTGACACATAATAACTATTCAAATTCCTTAATAGGAAGAATGGTCGCTCCATTATCTAATGGACCAATCTACTTTGATTGTTATCCAAACTTTTATGTCTATACCTTTGACATCAAAGATATTTTTCAGCTCCATATCCAAACGGAAGGGTTTGATATGAAGAAGAACATAAACAATATAGCCATCCAAACTCATGGTTGTTTTAGACATACCAAACCCTCTATCCTACTGTCCTCCATGCTCCTAGTAAAGAATCAAAATCTAGTGTGGTTGTTCTAACAAATGCCCAAAATCAAAAGATAAAACACCAGATTATCAAATGGGAAGACTTAAGTTTCCCAGAACATTGGGTTGTAGATAATCCAAAACCCCCTACAACGCAAAATATCACTTCTGTTAAGATAAAAAAGGACCATCATCTGTTGTAGTGTCTTTTCCTAGAAGATCCCCCATAGATCGTAGAAGAATTGATGTAGCCTGCAAAGCTTCATCTATGTACATAGATCCACAATATATTGATAATGTGAGTTCCCATCCACCATTTGTAAATTGCCAGCATATGGATTTATTTGAATATGCCCAGATTGTAAACTTTGCCTCTCTGCAAGTTATGTGCCAAAAATGCAATCAGAAAGTAAATCTCAGTAGTCTTGCCAACTTTGTTATACATCAGAACCATCACCCCAGAATGGGAGAATCCCCACCGACGACTTCTTTAACTCCCTGTCCTAATTCGAAATGTTCTGATATTCCATTCCCACGTGATTATGATCATGTGATGATGATTCATGAACTTCCTTCCTTGGAAAATAAATATCCCCGCCTTAAAGAAATGTTCAGCAAAATGTGTCCCTCTGGTATGCCTCAATACGGTCTAGGATATCTAAAACAACTAGATGACCTGATCCCTCAGTCCAAATTTAATAATTTTGTGCCTCCTTATTGTAAGAAGCCTTCAAAACTAGAAATGCACAAATTCTTCTCAGTTATGGAAGGATGTAAAAAGCATACAATTGATAATCAGTGGATAAAAAATATACTAAATTGGGATCTATATACCCATCCTGAGGCTGAAAGTTTTGACCTTAGTACTCCATATCCTGAAAAGATCAGACTATCATATGAATGGAAGACATACATGAAAAAGGCAAACATTTGGTTATCCTTTTATGAATGGCAAAGAAAATTGGAAAGCACAGATGTACATATGGTAGATGTTGAATCATCTTCAGCAAAACATGTCTCGACTGCTATGGATGGTAGCAAAATTGAAACTCCTACTACTTTTCCTCCTTACAAAGGCATTATGTTAGGAGAAGCACAAAACAATGTTAAAGCCATTCCCTTGGTCTTAAAGGATGATAATGTTCTTTGCATTGATGGTAGGATACAAAGAGCCAATGAATAGATAAACTGAACCAACACGGTAGTAAAAGGGTTGGAAATGAATTGTGCAAAGACTACAAAAGTAAAAAAAAGTTTTGATAGTTTACAATTTTCTATAAATAACATCAACAAGACTTTGAATGATGTAAATTATTCTACTCCAGTATTAAAAGGCTTTGTCAAAGAATATTTAACAAGAATTGAAGATGTTGAAAAGAAAGTCAATATAGGGAAACAATCTACTCAAGAATCCATTGGAGAATTATCTGAAAAAAAATTGACAGAGTACATTTAGTCTCCAAGGAAAAGCCTATTCCTTTCCCTTCTCTATCCAAAATAACTATAAATATCCAGCATCCTATCAAACCTATTGATAAATTTCCTTTTCTTCTCCCAAAAGAAACAACAGAAGAAAAATCTAAGCCTATAACTCTTTCTTCTCTGTTTAGAGAAACAGAATAGCCTAAAATCTTAGAATCACACCTATTCCCCATCTATGAGCCTCTCCAAAGCCAATATATCAGGCACCCTGCACCAGATCTCAGTGGAAAAGGGAAGCTCCCTGAAACACACAATTTCCATCCTGAATCACACAAAGAGTGGAATATTGACAATCTGAGTATTGCTCAGATAAGGCAAATGATAGACCTAATGTTTACTGAATATAAGCTTATGTGCCTTAAAGGGAAGAATGAAATAGAATCTTGTAAGTCTATCATTCAGTGTTTCACTGGAACCTTAAAAGATGGTGGGAAACAGAGTCATCACCAGCATTAGTAATAAAAATGGATAATGAAATCTTGAAGGATGAAGGGGGAGATATCATCCATAATGTTGACGGTGACCCACAAAGCAACATGATTAGGGCGTTTACCTCATTCATTTTAGAACATTGGTGTGGCAGAGAAATTGAACTTGCAAATAAGCATGAGATTATTCTCATGAACATTAAATGCAGCAAAATGTCCCAATATGAAGACTTTCATAGGGATTGGATTCAAAGAATAGATGAGGTCAAAGATAGTAAAAACATCTTATGGAAACAAGTTTACTTAGCAGCTCTGCCTTCAAAATTTGTTGATTATCTCGGATATCAAGATGTTTTTCAAATGCCTTTTGAATCCTTTACCTGGGGAGAAATATACAGTGTCATAACCAGAGTTTTGGTAGGATTATGCACAAACATGAAAGTAAATAAATCACTGGAAAAATTGTCAAAACTACTAGATAGTAAATCCATCTGTAGTAGATATGGCCTATCTATATGACCCCATAATAAGAAGAAGAAAATCCAAAAAGAAGGCCAAGAAACTAAGAAGACAAGGACACAGAGAATATCCACAAAATAAAAGAAAAGGAACCAAGAAAGGGTACTATAAGTATGTCCCAAAGACACACTATTATGAACCTAAGGATATTCATCTACAAACACGGAAAAAGGATCAGCGGAATAAACTGACTTGTTGGCTTTGTGGTCAACCAAGACACACTTCAAATTGCTTCCCCCTGGCCGATGAATCTAAGAAAATAGAGGGAAGAAATCTTTTGAAGCACCAAAGAAGAAGAGAGCAGTAAAAGTAGAAAGCGTGGTGTCAATCATGTGTTACAAATGTGGTTCTAAAAATCACAAGTCTGAAAAATGCCCCAACTCCTCACATAAAGAACAAATACAACAACAACACATCTGCTCAACTTCATAATCCTCTAAATATTCTTCCTCAGGATCCTTTGATGACGAACTGAATATGCACATGAATGAATGCAGTTGTACTAATTCAGAAAACTGCCAATGTGAATTGAGTACTGAATCAAAAAGATCTTCTGATAAAGACTTTGTCACTAAACCAAAATAAAAGGTTTTCATGGCATAGATGATAGATGATGCAAAGACAAAGTTACTTGCTCAAATCAAAACATTAGAAGAAGGAGAACTGAAAGAAAAGTTACTTGAAACTTTTTTGAGTACCATGCACAAAAACCAGGGAAGCAGTAGTAAAAGTGCTTCAAAAATTGAATCCAAGGCATTATTCATTGATGCCTCTTTTGAAAGAAATACAAGAGCCTTCCAAAGAAGCCAACGGCTTTCTAAGGCTAGATCCTTAACAATAGGAGAAGTCAGTCAAGAGATTCATCGTCTTAAGAAAGAAATCACCTCCCTAAAAACAAAGGTCTTTGAGTTAGAGAAAGGAAAAGCACCTGAAGAAGAAAATCATGAATATCTTACCAACCCAAATGTTGAAATATTTGAAGGAAAGAGGGATGACTTTATGGATTTAAGAGATATGAGAGTCATGACCATCCAATATCAACAACATCATGATAAATGGCGAAATATTTTCCCTAAAGACACTTATTGACTCAGGAGCAAATGTCAATATACTAAATTCAAAGATAATACCTGCAAAATACTGGGTAAAGTCCTTGAGACAGGCAATTGGGTTAGGGAACAAATACCTATTGTATGAAGTTCCTCAGGCTTCTATCTGCTTCAAAAAACATTGTATAAAACTAAAATTTGTTGTTGCTGACATTCCTATTGATTGCATCTTAGGAAATGTATATTTGGTCGTTGTGGAGCCACATGGATCAGCCAGCCTGAAAAATGGAAAAGATAGCTACTTTATATCTGTACCAAGCTCAAATGGTAAGTTGAAAAAATTCAAGCTACCTTTTATTTCTACTCCAAGGGTATCCACTATGGTATAGGAAATGCAGCATATAGAGAAAGCAAAAAATAAACTAGAAGAGCTCAAAGAGCTAAAGACTACCATGAAAATAGCAAACTATCTTCAGACTCCTATAATCAAGCAAAGGATCTCAAAATTGAGATCACAAATAGAAAAAGAATATTGTGCCGAAGAACCAAGCGCTTTCTAGCATAGGAAACAACATTATGTGGAATTACCATATAAAGAAGAATATGAACGAAAACCTTGCAATAGCAGAGCAATTCCCATGAACAAAGAATATAGAGATCTTTGTCAAAAGCAAATAGCAAGCATGTTAGAAAAAGACTAATCAGTGAATCCAATAGTCTTTGGAACTACTATGGCTTTTATGTCAATAAGCATTCAGAACAGTTAAGGGGAGTTCCAAGATTAGTTATAAACTACAGACCTTTAAACATTGTTATTTCATATGATACTTACCTTATTCCCCATAAAGGGAATCTCTTAGCAAGGATTGCAGGGGCTAAAGTATTTTCCAAATTTGATATGAAATCGGGTTTCTGGCAAGTGGCAATCCAAGAATATGATAAATTTAAAACAGCTTTCATTATTTATGTATATTTTCTTCCGGATCCATCGCATTCAATTCTTTCACATCCTGAAGATGAACCACTATTGTTGGTTCGAAACGTTGATCAAAAAAGAAATTGAATGCGATGGATCCGGAAGAAAATCTACATAAACATGAGACTCGTAGAAACCTCAAAGACAAAAAAAGCTTTCACTGTCCCAGTAGGACACTATGAATGGAATGTGATGCCTTTTGGGCTAAAGCATGCTCCTTCCAAATTCCAAAAGGTCATGGACACGTTTTTTAAACCATATTTTGATTGGTTATTGGTATACATTGATGATGTTCTTATATTCATCAAAAATGTCCATGTACACTTCAAGCATGTTCAGAAATTTGTACAATTAGTCAAAAATAATGGGTTTGTTCTCAACAAGAAAAAGATTGAATTCTTTTAGACAAGTATCAAACTTTTAGGCCACACAATCAAAGATGGGAAGGTCACTCTGCAAAAGCATGCTCTAGAATTTGTTGATAAATTTCCAGATATTATCACTGACAAAACTCAGCTACAGAGATTTTTGGGATGCTTGAACTATGTAAGCATTTTTTATAAAGATTGTGCCAAAGATGGAATATTACTTAATGAAAGGTTACAAAAACATCCACAACCATGGTCTCAGCCACACACAGAAGCCATCAAAAGAATAAAAAATAAGGTAAAAACTCTCTCTATTCTTCATATTGCTGATGAAAATTCTTTCAAAATTCTTGAAACAGACGCTAGCGACATGGGGTGGGGAGGAATTCTAAAGCAGAAGAAGGAAGGAAGAGAACAAGTTGTCCAGTTCGTCTTAGGAACCTGGAGCCCATCTGAGAAGAACTACTCTACTACAGAAAAGGAAGTCAAAGTAGCATGGAATTGCATTGACAAATTTTATGTCCACCTAATACATAAGAAGTTTCTTTTAAGGACTGAAGCCTTTGCACTAAAAAAGGTCCTCAACAAAGACATAGAGAAACTTGGAGAAGCTAAGTTTGCAAGGTGGTAGGCTCTATTTGCAATTTTGACTTTGAAGTCGAACACATTAAAGGAGAAAAGAATTGTTTACCTGACTTCTTGAGTAGAGAATACCTCAGTCAAAAAGATAATGTCATGGTGATAGTGACAGAATGGGATCCCTCCCAGCATACAGAAATTCTAAGAAGCATTCCTAAAACACAAAGTTGGGAAGAATATTGTACAAGGTGGAAACCTACATGGCAACTAAGGAATACAAAGATACTAGATGCAAATTTACAATCTCATACAGACATACAACATCTAGTACCAGAAATAAAGATCTACCCCAAAGGCAGCAAGTGGATACATGACATGGTGTATCAACGGAGTATGTTCGCTTCTCATTTTGCCTTAGAATCCCTAAGCAAATATTTTCAGGATATCAATGTAATCTAGAGAATGAAGCAATAAAAAAAGAGTCTTCAATAAATTTCTTACTATTAATGGAAATAGATGGATAAGTTGGTATGATATGCCCAGAATGTGGCCACAAGGTGATCCAGCCATTCTCTTTCCAGATACTATTTATAATTTCACATACTACAAAAAAATATAGTGGAACATTATGAATGTAGACGGAAATGATGAAACTCATTACACTAGAGTAAAATTTGGTGCTACATGGACTACACAAAGATAGAGACAATGTGAATGGATTCAACAATGGTGGGCTAATTTTGGTATTAACAAAACAATATGGACCCCCTCTTCTTCCAAGCAGATTTCCAACTAGAATGTAATGATTGTGGATTCTTAACTAAGTGTTGGCACACTCTTTCTAAGAATATTGAGGATTTAAATAATTACCTAGACAGTCAAATTCTTGGTTACTTTATGAAAATACACCATGAATGGTTAGTCATGACCAAGATGAAACACCAAATTGTTCTAAGGAAGCCAATGATTGTACGAAGGATATATACAAAGGCTTGGGACTCATGTAGATATTCCAAGATAATATTTCCAAGGACCACACCTTTGGGAGACTAATGAAGGTTCTCATGGGCTTGTCCTAAAAAGCATCCACTATGTAATAATGATGTCTAGTCATAGGACTGTATGTGACTAGTTTTCTCGTGGGCTTTACTGTTTAAAAGTCTCCATTATGTAAATATCTTATCTTTCTATAGTTTAAAGCAATAAATAGAGTAAAGTTTTCCATGGGATTTGTTCAAATCATCTACTGTGTAAACTAGTATGAAGGTCCTTTTCCAGTCACGAGATTCAGAGCACTTCTTTGACTTTTGGTGGGATTTGACCCACATCTCAATGACTGATGGAGGATAGTACCAAATATGTCTGCTAGATTGTCGAATGTTGGTCTCCTTAATCTCCTATATAAGGAGGGAGCTAGGATCATTGAAGGCATTCAGAGTAGAGTGTGAGTGTGAGTTTTTGGGTTTTTACTTTTGAGACTGAGAAGAAAGTTCTTGCTTTCATCTCCTTAGAGTTCGGATCTGAGAATCATGTGCATCAAAGTGAGAGTTTTGGTGAGAACCTAAAGTGGCCATATTCTTAGGATTGAAGTCTGTCAAGTATGTTTTAGAGATTGAAGTTCTGAGACAGAGTTTGTGAAAGGCCAAGAAGCCTTCAGATAGCTTCTTGCTTGTCAAGTCGTAGCATCTGATAAAAGCCTAAGCAGTCTATCTTTGGTAAAGAGCTATAGAATCTCTGTGAAAATATTGTAAGAAAAATCTTCATAAATAATATGAGTATCCATTCTTGAGTTGAACTTTCATCTGAGTGCTTTCCTATTTTTCCGCCTATGTTATATTGTATGTTGAGGTATTATCTGTGAGACAAGAGGTTCACTTAAGGTTTGCTTGAGGTTTGTCGGAGGTTCGCCGAGGTCTAAGGAACACCAGTGCATTAAAAGCAGGAGGTCGTGTGAAGGAAGCTAGAGTGTGAAAGATCAGAGGTTCGTGTACAAGTTCGTGCGGTATCGCGCGAACCTCTTGTCTCACAGATACTACCTAAACATATAATATAACATAGGCGGAAAAATAGAAAAGTACTCAGATGAAAGTTCAACACAAAAATGGATACTCATATTATTTATGAAGATTTTGCTTACAATATTTTCAGAGAGATTATATATCTCTTTACCAGAGATAGATTGCTTAGGCTTTTATCAAATGTTGCGATTTGACAAGCAAGAAGCTATATGAAGGCTTCCTAGCCTTTCATAGACTCTGTCTCAAAATTTCAATCTCTAAAACACATTTGACAGACTTCAATCCTAAGAATCTGGCCACTTTAGGTTCTCACCAAAGCTCTCACTCTGATGCGTAGGCTTCTCAGATCTGAACTCTAAGGAGATGATAGAAAGAACTTTCTTCTCAAACTCAAAACTAAAAACACAAAAAGTCACACTCACACTCTACTCTGAATACCTTCAATGAGCCTAGTTGTCTCCTTATATAGGAGATTGAGGAAACCAGCATTCAATAATCTAGCAGACATATTTGGTACTATCCTCCATTAGTCATTACGATGTGGGTCAAATCCCACCAAACGTCAGAGAAGTGCTCTGAGTCTTGTGATCGGAAAAGGATCTTCGTACTGGTTTACGCAGTGGATGATTTGAACAAATCCCACGGCAAACTTTACACTATTTATTGCTTTAAACTGTAGAAAGATAAGATATTTACATAGTGGAGACTTTTAAACAGTAAAGCCCACGAGAAAACTGGTCACATACAGTCCTATGACTAAACATCATTATTACATAGTGGATGCTTTTTAGGACAAGCCCACGAGAACCTTCATTAGTCTCCAAAATGTGTGGTCCCTGGAAATCTTATCTTGGAATATCTACATGAGTCCCAAGCCTTTATATATATCCTTCGTACAATCATTGGCTTCCTTAGAATAATTTGGTGTTTTATCTTGGTCATGACTAACCATTCATGGTGTCTTTTCATAAAGTAACCAAATTTGACTGTCTAGGTAATTCTTTAAATCCCCAATAGTCTTAGAAGGAGTGTGCTAACACTTAGTTAAAAACCCACAATCATTACATTCTAGTTGGAAATCTGTTTGGAAGAAGAGGGGGTCCACAGCTATTTTGTTAATACCAAAATCAGCCCACCATTGTTGAAGTCATTCACACTGTCTCTGTCTTTGTGTAGTCCATGTAGCTTCAAATTATACTCTAGTGTAATGAGTTTCATCATTTCTATCTACATTCATAATGTTCCACCATAGTTTTTCGTAGTCTGTGAAATTATAAATAGTATCTGGAAAGATAATGGTTGGATCACCTTGTGGCCACATTCCAGACATATCATATCAACTTGATCATCTGGTTCGATTAATAGCAAGAAACTTATTGAAGACTCTTTCTTGACTGCTTCCTTCTTTCCAGATTACATTGATATCCCGAAAATCTTTGCTTAGGGCTTCTTCAGCTAAATGAGAAACTAACATACTCCATTGATACACCATGTCATGTATCCACTTGCTGCCTTTGGGGTAGACCTTTCTTTCTGGTACTAGATGTTGTATGTCTGTATGAGATTGTAGATTTGCATCTAGTATCTTTATATTTCTTAGCCGCCTTGTAGGTTTCCACCTTGCACAGTATTCTTCCCAACTCTGTGTTTTAGGAATGCTTCTTAGAATTTCTGTATGCTGGGAGGGATCCCATTTTATCACTATCACCATGACATTATCTTTCTCACTGAGGTATTCTCTACCCAAGAAGTCAGGTAAACAATTCTTTTCTCCTTTAATGTGTTCGACTTCAAAGTCGAAATTTGCAAATAGAGCCTACCACCTTTCAAACTTAGCTTCTCCAGGTTTCTTTATGTCTTTGTTGAGGACCTTTTTTAGTGCAGAGGCTTCAGTCCTTAAAATAAACTTCTTATGTATTAGGTGGACATCAAATTTTTCAATTCAATTCCATGCTGCTTTGACTTCCTTTTCTATAGTAGAGTAGTTCTTCTAAAATGGGCTCCAGTTTCCTGAGACGAACTGGACAACTTGTTGGCTTTAGAATTCCTCCCCACCCCACGTTGTTGGCATCTGTTTCAACAATTTTGAAAGAAATTTCATTAGCAATATGAAGAATAGGGAGAGTTTTTACCTTATTTTTTATTCTTTTAATGGCTTTTGTGTGTGCCTGAGACCATGATTGTGGATGTTTTTGTAACCTCTAATTAAGTAATGTTCTATCTTTCGCACAATCTTTAAAAAAACTTCTCACATAGTTCAAGCATCCTAGAAATCTCTGCAGCTGATTTTTGTCAGTGATAATATCTGGAAATTTATCAGCAAATTCTAAAGCATGCTTTTGCAGAGTGATATGCCCATCTTTGATTATGTGGCCTAAGAATTTGATACTTTTCTGAAAGAGTTTAATCTTTTTCTTGTTGAGAACCAACCCATTATTTTTTACCAATTGTACAAATTTGTGAACATGCTTGAAGTGTTCATGGACATTTTTAGAGGATATAAGAACATCATCAATGTATACCAATAACCAATCAAAATATGGTTTAAAATTGTGTCCATTACCTTTTGGAGTTTGGAAGGAGCATGCTTTAGCCCAAAAGGCATCACATTCCATTCATAGTGTCACGCTGGGACACTGAAAGTTGTTTTAAATTTATCATATTCTCGGATTTCCACTTGCCAGAAACCTGATTTCATATCAAATTTGGAAAATACTTTAGCCCCTGCAATCCTTGTTATGAGATTCCCTTTGTGGGGAATAGGGTAAGTATCATCTGAAAGAACATTGTTTAAAGGTCTGTAGTTTATGACTAATCTTGGAACTCCCCTTAATTGTTCTAAATGCTTATTGACATAAAAGCCATAACAGTTCCAAGGACTGTTGGATTCTCTGATTAGTCTTTTTTCTAACAGGCTTGCTATTTCCTTTTGACAGAGATCTTTGTATTCTTTGTTCATGGGAATTGCTCTGCTCTTGCAAGGTTTTCCTTCATATTCTTCCTTATATGGTAATTCCACGTAATGTTGTTTCCTATGCCAAAAAGTGTTTGGTTCTTCGGCACAACATTCTTTTTCTATTTGTGATCTCAAGTTTGAGATCCTTTGCTTGATTATAGGAGTGTGAAGATAGTCTCCTATTTTCATGGTAGTCTTTAGTTCTTTGAGCTCTTCTAGTTTATTTTTGGTTTTCTCTATTTGCTGCATTTCCTGTACCATAGTGGATACCCTTGGAGTAGAAATAAAAGGTAGTTTGATTGTTTGCAACTTACCATTTGAGCTTGGTACAGATATAAAGTAGCCAGCGTTTCCATTTTTCGGTCTGGCTGATCCATGTGGCTCTATAGCGGCCAAAAATACATTTCCTAAGATGCAATCAATAGGAATGTCAACAACAGAAAATTTTAGTTTTATACAATGTTCTTTGAAGCAAATAGAAGCCTGAGGAACTTCATACAATAAGTCTTTGTTCCCTAACCTAATTACCTGTCTGAAGGACTTTACCTAGTATTTTGCAAGTATTGTCTTTGAATTTAGTATATTGACATATGCTCCTAAGTCAATAAGTGTCTTTAGGGAAAACATTTCACCATTTATAACATGATGTTGTTGATATTGGATGGTCATGACTCATATCTCTTAAATCCATAAAGTCATCCCTCTTTCCTTCAAATATTTCAACATTTGGGTTGGTAAGATATTCATCATTTCTTCTTCAAGTGCTTTTCCTTTCTCCAACTCAGAGACCTTTGTTTTTAGGGAGACAATTTCTTTCTTAAGATGATGAATCTCTTGACTGACTTCTTCTATTGTTAAGGATATAGCCTTAGAAATTTGTTGGCTTCTTTGGAAGACTCTTGTATTTCTTTCAAAAGAGGCATCAATGAATCATGCCTTGGATTCAATTTTTGAAGCACTTTTACTACTGCTTCCCTGGTTTTTGTTCATGGTACTCAAAAAAATTTCAAGTAACTTTTCTTTCAGTTCTCCTTCTTCTAATGTTTTGATTTGAGCAATTAACTTTGTCTCTGCGTCATCTATGGTCTGTGCCATAAGAACTTTTTCTTTTGGTTTAGTGACAAAGTCTTCATCAGAAGAGCTTTATGATTCAGTACTTGATTCACATTGGCAGTTTTCTGAATCAGTACAATTGCATTCATTCATGTGCATATTCAATTCTTCGTCAGAGGATCCTGAGGAAGAATATTCAGAGAATTCTGAAGTTGAGCAGATTTGTTGTTGTTGTATTTTTTCTCTATGTGAGGAGTTGGGGTAATTTCCAAACTTGTGATTTTTAGAACCACATTTGTAACACATGGTTGACACCATGCCTTCTACTTTTACTTCTCTCTTCTTCTTTGCTGCTTCGAAAGATTTCTTCCCTCTGTTTTTCTTAGATTCATCTGCTAGGGGGTAGTGATTTGAAGTCTGTCCTGGTTGACCACAGAGCCAAGTCAGTTTATTCCACTAATCCTTTTCCATGTTTGTAGATGAATATCCTTGGGTTCATAATAGTGTGTCTTTGGGACATACTTATAGTACCCTTTCTTGGTTCCTTTTCTTTTCTTTTGTGGATATTCTCTGTGTCCTTGTCTTCTTAGTTTCTTGACCATATTTTTGGATTTTCTTCTTCTTATTAAGGGGTCATATAGATAGGCCATATATACTACAGATGGATTTACTATCTGGCAGTTTTGACAATTTTTGCAGTGATTTATTTACTTTCATACTTGTGAATAATCCTACCAAAACTCTGGTTATGATACTGTATATTTCTCCCCAAGTAAAGGATTCAAAAGGCATTTGAAAACCATCTTGCTATCACAGATAATCAACAAATTTTGAAGGCAAAGTTGCTCAGTAAACTTGTTTCCATAAGATGTTTTTACTATCTTTAACCTCATATATTCTTTGAATCCAATCCCTATGAAAGTCTATATATTGGGACATTTTGCTGCATTTAATGTTCATGAGAATCATCTCATGCTTATTTGCAAGTTCAATTTCTCCTCCACACCAATGCTCTAAAATGAATGAGGTAAACGCCCTAATCATGTTGCTTTGTGGGTCATCGTCAACATTATGGATGATATCTCCCCCTTCATCCTTCAAGATTTCATTATCCATTTTTATTACTAATGTTGGTGATGTCTCTGTTTCCCACCATCTTATAAGGTTCCAGTGAAACACTGAATGATAGAATTACAAGCTTTTATTTCATTCTTCCCTTTAAGGTACATAAGATTATATTCAGTAAACATTAGGTATATCATTTGCCTTATATGAGCAATACTCAGATTGTCAATATTCCACTCTCTGTGTGATTCATGATGGAAATTGTGTGTTTCAGGGAGCTTCCCTTTCCACTGAGATCTGGTGCAGGGTGCTTGGTATACTAGCTTTGGAGAGCTCATAGATGGGGAACAAGTGTGATTCTGAGCTTTCAGGTTGTTTTGTTTCTCTAAACATAGAAGAAAGAGTTATAAGCTCAGATTTTTCTTCTATTGTTTCTTTTGGGAGAAGAAAAGGAAATTTATCAACAGGTTTGATAGGATGCTGGATATTTATAGTTCTTTTGAACATAGAAGAGATAGGAATAGGCTTGTCCTTGGAGGTTATATACACTTTGTCAAATTTTTCAAATAATTCTCCAACGGATTCTTGAGTAAATTGTTTCCCTATATCCACTTTCTTTTCAACATATTCAATTCTTGTTAAAGATTCTTTGACAAAGCCTTTTAGTACAGTAGTAGAATAATTTACATCATTCAAAGTATTGTTGATGTTTTTTATAGAAACTTGTAAACTATCAAAACTTTATTTTACTTCTGTAGTCATTGCACAATTCATTTCCAACCCTTTCACTGTCGTGTTGGTCCAATTTATCTGTTCACTGGCTCTTTGTATCCTACCATCAATGCCAAAAGCATTATCATCCTTTAAGACCAAGGGAATGGCTTTAGCATTGTTTTGTGCTTCTCCTAATAGAATGTTTTTGTAAGGAGGAAAAGTAGTAGGAGTTTCAATTTTGCTATCATCCATAGCAATCCAGGCATGTTTTGTTGAAGATGATTCAACATCTACCATATGTAAATCTGTGCTTTCCAATTTTCTTTTCCATTCATAAAAGGATAACCAAATGTTTGCATTTTTCATGTATGTCTTCCATTCATATGATAGTTTGATCTTTTCAGGATATGGAGTACTAAGGTCAAAACTTTCAGCCTCAAGATGGGTATATGGATCCCAATTTAGCATATTTTTTATCCACTGATTATCAATCGTATGCTTTTTACGTCCTTCCATAACTGAGAAGAATTTGTGCATTTCTGGTTTGAAGGCTTCTTACAATCAGGGGCACAAAATTATTAAATCTGGACTGAGGGATCAGTTCATCTAGTTGTTCTAGATATCCTAGACCGTATCGAGGCATACCAGAGGGACGCATTTTGTTGGACATTTCTTTAAGGCGGGGATCTTTATTTTCCAAGGAAGGAAGTTCATGAATCGTCATCACATGATCATAATCATGTGGGAATGGAATAATCAAAACATTTCAGATTAGGACAGGGAGTTACAGAAGTTGTTGGTGGGGATTCTCCCATTCTGGGGTGATGGTCATGATGTATAATAAAGTTGGCAAGTCTACTAAGATTTAATTTCTGATTACATTTTGGGCACATAACTTGCAGAGAGGCAAAGTTTACAATCTAGGCATATTCAAATAAATCCATATGCTGGAAATTTACAGATAGTGGATGGGAATTGGCAGTATCAATATATTGTGGATCTGTGTACATAGATGAAGCTTTGCAGGCCAAATCAATTCTTCTGCGATCTATGGTGGATCTTCTAGGAAAAGACACTACAACAGATGATGGTCCTTCTTTTATCTCACCAGAAGTGATTTTTTGCGTTGTAGGGAGTTTTGGATTATCTACAACCCAATGTTCTGGGAAACTTAAGTCTTCCCATTTGATAATTTGGCTTTCTATCTTTTGATTTTGGGCATCTGTTAGAACAACCACACTGGATTTTGATTCTTTACTAGGAGCATGGAGGATAGTAGGATAGAGGGTATTGGTATGTCTAAAACAACCACGAGTTCTGATGGCTATATTGTTTCCGTTCTTCTTCATATCAAACCATGTCATTTGGATATGGAGCTGCAAAATATCTTTGATGTGTTCATCAAAGGTATAGACAGAAAAGTTTGGATAATAATCAAAGTAGACTGGTCTATTAGATAATGGAGCGACCATTCCGCCTATTAATGAATCTGAATACTTATTATGTGTCAAATCTCTGACTGTGGTAAAAACATAAGTATTCAACCCTCTATGGACTAGGGGATTTATCCCTATTCTTATACATCCCAAGTGTAGATATTTGGTTCTCAACCGTTTGGCTTCATTCTAAAGTTTTTTAGTATCAAGCAGAGAAATTGTTTGTACAGAATTAGAGTTTTATTGTATCTGACTAATACTATCTTTGATAGGTATTCTAGTTACAGCTTTAAGATGGAACATAGAGAGATCGACATTTACTTATGTAGAGGAGATGCTAGGCAAACACCAGTTAGGTGAAGGTTGACTCTCTAAATATTCAAGTTTTGCAGAATTTATAACCCTTTTAGATGATGACACAAACATATCCCTTAATGGGTTTCCTTCAGCTTGTTCTTCAACTTGAAGCTCTCTGAAAGATACTGATATTCTAGAACTATCAATTTTATAAACTTATAGATTCTGAGTACTAACCACAATGAACCAGACATTATGGCTCTGATACCAATTTGTTGTAGGGGCTTTAGACACGAAGCTGCTATTGTTGAGGAACATACAATATAACATAGGAAGAAAAATAGGAAAGTACTCAAATGAAAGTTCTACTCATAAATGGATACTCATATTATTTATGAAGATTTTGCTTACAATATTTTCAGAGAGATTCTATAGTTCTTTACCATAGATAGATTGCTTAGGCTTTTATCAGATGTTGCAACTTGACAAGCAAGAAGATATCTGAAGGCTTCCTGGACTTTCACAGACTCTGTCTCAGAACTTCAATCTCTAAAACACACTTGACAGACTTCAATCCTAAGAATCTAGCCACTTTAGGTTCTCACCAAAGCTCTCACTTTGATGCGCAGACTTCTCAGATCCGACCTCCAAGGAGATCAAAGCAAGAACTTTCTTCTCATACTCAAAACTAAAAACCCAAAAACTCACACTCACACTCTACTCCAAATGCCTTCAATGAGCCTAGCTCTCTCCTTATGTAGGAGATTGAGGAGACCAACATTCGACAATCTAGCAGACATATTTGGTACTATCCTCCATCAGTCATTGAAATGTGGGTCAAATCCCACCAAAAGTCAGAGAAGTGCTCCGAGTCTTGTGACTGGAAAAGGATATTCGTATTGGTTTACACAGTGGATGATTTGAACAAATCCTACGAAAAGCTTTACACTGTTTATTGCTTTAAATTGTAGAAAGATAAGATATTTACATAGTGGAGACTTTTAAATAGTAAATCCCACGAGAAAACTGGTCACATATAGTCCTGTGACTAGACATCATTATTACATAGTGGATGCTTTTTAGGAGAAGCCCACGAGAACCTTCATTATTCTCCCAAAGGTGTGGTCCCTGGAAATCTTATCTTGGAATATCTACATGAGTCCCAAGCCTTTGTATATATCCTTCGTACAGTCATTGGCTTCCTTAGAACAATTTGGTGTTTTATCTTGGTTGTGACTAACCATTCATGGTGTCTTTTCATAAAGTAACCAAGAATTGGACTGTCTGGGTAATTATTTAAATCCCCAATAATCTTACAAGGAGTGTGTCAACACTTAGTTAAGAAACCACAATCATTACATTCTAGTTGGAAATATGTTAGGAAGAAGAGTGGGTCCATAGTTGTTTTGTTAATACCAAAATCAGCCCACCATTGTTGAAGCCATTCACATGTCTTTGTCTTTGTGTAGTCCATGTAGCTCCAAATTTTACTCTGGTGTAATGAGTTTCATCCTTTTCATCTACATTCATAATGTCCCACCATAGTTTTTTGTAGTTTGTGAAATTATAAATAGTATATGGAAAGAGAATGGCTGGATCACCTCGTGGCCACATTCCGGGCATATCATACCAACTCGGCCGTTTGGTTCGATTAATAGCAAGAAATTTATTGAAGACTCTTTTTTGACTACTTCCTTCTGTCGAGATTACATTGATATCCCAAAAAAATTTTCTTAGGGATTCTTTGGCTAAATGAGCAGCTAACATACTCCGTTGATACACCACGTCATGTATCCACTTGTTGCCTTTGTGGTAGATCTTTCTTTCTGGTACTAGTTGTTGTATGTATGTATGAGATTGTAGATTTGCATCTAGTATCTTTGTATTTCTTAGCTGCCATGTAGGTTTCCACCCTGTATAGTATTCTTCCCAACTTTGTGTTTCAGGAATGCTTCTTAGAATTTTTGTATGCTGAGAGGGATCCCATTATGTCACAATCACCATGACATTATCTTTCTGACTGAGCTATTCTCTACTCAAGAAGTCCGGTAAACAATTCTTTTCTCCTTTAATGTGTTCGACTTCGAAGTCGAAATTTGCAAATAGAGCCTGCCACCTTACAAACTTAGCTTCTCCAGGTTTCTTTATGTCTTTGTGATCTGAATTTGAAACTACTTGAAAAAGGTTTGCAAGGTATTCAATTCAGTATTAAACATGTTTAAAACATTCCCATGTCTTGCAGTAAAGAAACAAATGAAGTTTTCAGCTGTTCATGATCCATTCAAGCATAGCAGAAATATTTC
>APFE031522522.1:0-29347 GCA_000404065.3 Pinus taeda | reverse complement strand
TTGGATCACCCATTCTGAGGTAAGGCAGCATCAACCAAATGTAGGTATACTTTCTCTACCAAAATATGAGATCTTTGTATCATCAAAGTAGATCATATTGGCACTTCCCCTGCCAATCATGAAAAGTGAAACCTATTGGTATAGGTAGCTAACAGTGGCTCCACTTGGGGAGGGTTTTTCTTTTGAAAGACCAAGAACAACAGGTCAGAATGCCTCGGCCCTTGACATGCCCCTACCAAAACTTGAAAACTTTCTCTTTCTACTTCAAAACTGGAGGCTGTCACCTAGGTGGAACTTCTGGAATACAAAGCCTTTTTCTACTTATTTACAACAATCTTTTGAACTGAATTATTTGTTTGCTGAAAGAAAATATATATATAACTGATTATGTACATGAGGAAAGACCCTGCTATATGCATGGAAAGTAGTCAAAATAATGCTTCAACATCCTGCCCTTGACAGGACCTTCATTTAAGTCAGTTTCATCCAGATTTTTTAGGAAGTAGGTGTTGTTTCCTTGCACTGCTTGGATAATAAATGGTCCTCTCCAAAGATAATCAGATTTTCCATGTTTCCCTTTATCTTCCCTTCTTGAGTCCCACTTGAGGACTTTGTCACCTACGCTGAAATATTCAGCCTTAGTCCTTCTATCAAAATCCTTTTTTAAATTTTCTTGGAGAATTTGTACTCTGCTATAAACTTGGTCTCTGGTTTGCTGCAAACATATTATCTGATTGATCCTTCTTTGCATGTCATTGGGCTCAGCTTGACTTTCTTGAAGTAGTTTCATAACAGGAACCCCTAGTGATGAAGGAAATTTGGCTTCTAATCCATAGACTAACTCGTATGGGCTGACCCCAATGGATCTCTTGGTTGTTAGTCTATCTGCCCATAAGGCATTTACCAGCTTCTTATGCCAATTCTTCTTATTTTCTTCTAATACCTTCTTTATGATGTTTACAAGGCTTTTATTTGATGATCCTGCTAGGCCATTCCCTTGAGGGTAGTATGCAGTGGAATGGCCCAAAGTAATATGGAATTTGTGGCAAAAGTTCACCATCTTCTTGGATCTAAAAGCAGCAACATTGTCTGTTATTATCTTGTTGGGGCAACCAAATCTATACAATATGTTATTCTCCAAAAACTGAATGATTGTTGAATCATTTGCCTGTCTACATGGGATGGCCTCAATCCATTTGGTGAAGTAGTCTGTGGCTGTGAGGATCCATCTATGTTGGCCTGAATATGAGGGATGAATTTCCCCAATGAAATCCAAGCCCCATTGCTGAAAAGGTCTCTCTGTTGCAATAGGCCTCAAAGGGAGTGACAGTAATTTTCTCTTTCCCTCAAATATTTGACACTTATGGCATGATGTAGTGAAATTTTTAACATCAGGGAACAAAGTGGGCCAATAGTACCCAGCCCTCAGTATTTTATCCACAGTGGACTTCCAATACAAGTGTCCACCACAATCACCTGCATGAAATTCTTTCATGACATTGTTCGCCTCATTCTCAATTAAGCAGTTTAGCAATATACCCTCATGGTTTTTCCAAAGCAAATTGCCATCCATGACACAAAATCTTGAGGCTTTCATTTTTAGGAACCTACATTTAGTTTTGGACAATCCTGGGGGAGCACACAGGTTTTCTAGTATATAACAGATATCAGAATACCACAGAGATTGTTCAAAGGCTACACTGATCTTTGGAGTCGCCAGCTCTGGTTCACTGTCCAGTTGGTTGATGTCCAAGGCTTGGAAATTTGTTTCAGACATTAATTTGGCCAAACCTTGCCCTTTTATCAGTTTTGTAGGTTTTATTTCAATGTCAAATTTTAATATGTTGGCAATCCATTTTCCTCTTGTGCCCTCCAAGTTCTCTTGAGTGAGTATGTCTTTGACAATGGGACTCGGTACATAAGCTATAAGATGGGAGTATAGGATATAAATTCTAAAGTCTTTGATGGCTTTGACCAAGGCATATGCTTGCTTTTCCATGATCTGATATTTTAGGGGCGCATCTCTGAGAGCTCTACTAAAGAATGCAATAGGTCTCTCATTTCCTTGGTCATCGTTCTGTAATAGGATATCAACAATAGTATGTTGGGAAGCAAAAGAGAAAATGATAAACTCTTTGTCAAATTGAGGATTTGTTAAGGCTGGAGTTTGGGTAAGGGCCAACTTTATTCCTTCAAAAGCTTGATTTGCTTCTACTGTCCATTTTACCTTTGAATCCTTTTTCAGCATGTTATTTAGTAGTTTGCTTAATTCTGCCAAATTTGCGATGAATCTCCTGAGGAAGTTGATCTTTCCCAGGAATTCTTGTAATTCTTTGATGTTTCTTGGGTAGGGAATTTGCAAGATGGCCTGTATTTTGTCTGGGTCAATCCTAATGCCATCCTTTGAAATGATATGACCTAATAACTTACCTTCTTCCAAACCAAACAGGGATTTCTTGGGATTTAAGGAAATTCCATATTTCCTGCAAGTTGTGAATATTTGACTTAGATGTTTCAAATGTTCTTGGTCATACTTTGAGAAAGGTGTGAGGTCGTCTAAGTAGATGACAAGGAAATCATGGATTTCTTTGGCAAAGGCAATATCCATTGCCCTTTGAAAGGTAGCTCCTGCATTTTTCAACCCAAAAGGCATTTTGACATATTTGAAGGTTCCCCATGGGGTTGTAAATGATGTTTTGTCTTGATCATCAGGGTGGACTAGGATCTGGTTGAAGCCTGAGAATCCATCAAGTAAAGAAATTCTTGATGCCCCCACTACTCTTTGCAGGATGTGATCCATCTTGGGTAAGGGGTAATTATCTATTAGGGACACTTGATTTAAGTTCCTTAGATCAACACAAAGCCTTATTTCACCAGTTTTCTTTCTTGTAGGGACCAAATTTGAAATCCATTCTAAGAATTTGATCAGTGCTATTATGCCATCTTTAAACATTTTTGTACCTCTTTTTCAATTGAAGGGAGAAGCATAGGATTGATTCTCCTCAATTTCTGTTTAAAAGGTTTTTGATTTGGCTTAAGAGGGATAGTATGTTGTATGATGGAGGTATCATAGGACTTTAAATCCTCACAACTCCATGCAAATACATCTTGGAATTCTTTAAAGAGGTCAATGTATTTAGGCTTTTGATCAGGTGGTAGAGATGCAGATAATTTAATTATCTTGGGCTTTTCAACAGTTCCAATGTTGTACTCTTCAATGGAAGCATTAAGGGGCTGCAATTTTGGTTTTCTAGGGACATCATTTGAGTCAAAAATGTCCTCCAATGGAGTTAGGCCTGTTGGAAGGAAATTGTCTTTCCATTGTATAACTTCAGCTTCAGTATCAGCTATTTCCTCTGAATGAACTTGTTCAAGTTCTTGTATTTTTTCCTGGTCAAAGTTTGTTGGAAAAAGCATTTGATTTGCTGTTTCGAGTGAGATATTTGTTTGGTGTTGTTCAACTAGTGTTTGTGAATCACTTGAGGCCTCTGTATCAATGTTCAGTCCTGAAAACTCTTGCTGCAGAGTTAAGAAATTGTTTATTTGTGTATCATCCTCAAATACTTGCCAATCTTTGACATTGTTTGGGACAGAAGGTTTGTGTTTTATCTCAGCTGTAAAGCAATGCTGGGGTTCAAAAGGTAGTTTGAAAGTGCTTGCAAATGTGGCCAAACTATGAGCATGAAGGTTATGGGTTCTAGGAATTTTGGTTATTTGGAATTCAGTGAAGGAATTTAGTATTTCAGCGGCAACAAACCTATAGGATCTCAGTCTTTTGTCATTAGTGACAAAATTTCCTTTTACTTGTTGGATGATTAGGTCTGAGTCTCCTATGATTGAAACTTTTATGGCTTGTAAGGATTTTACTAGCTTGAGGCCTAGTAAGAGAGCTTTATATTCTGCCATATTGTTGGTGCACCTGAAGTTTAACCTATAGGATCGGCCCTCTGAATGATTGTTTTGTTTGTTATGTATCCAAACCCCTGCCCCTGCCCCAAATTTGTTGACTGACTCATCGAATTCAAAAAACCAGAGGACTTCTTGATTTAGGGAAGGATTGTCAACTGTAGTGGGACTTGGCATCAACAATTTGAGATTTTGGCTTACATTTGGTTTGTCTTCTTGAACATTTTTATTTGTTGATTTTTCAACCAATATTTCTAGATCAGGAGTTTCTTCATTTATATGCCGATCTTGTTTGAGTGTCTGGGTTTCTTCATCATTTGTGGGACCTGTATTGTCATTGAAAAGAATATAGGAGTCTATGTCAGAATGGACAGCATATATGGGAAAGTTTTGAGGTTTTTCTTCACTGCTGACCATGTATTTCATAAGTGACTCTCTATATAGCCTCTTGGGTTGACCCAAGACTGAGATGGTGGCATATTTGACATGTCAATTTGTAGGGAACCTGGAGCTTAGCCCCCCATGATCTTGATAACAACATTCCTATTTTGGGTGGGATATCAGCAACTACAACATCCATTAGAATTGTTTTATTTGGGTACTGGACCAGTGACACACAAAGATCTTTTATTAAGCCTAAACATTTAACTTGGCTGGATTCAAATGAAAATAGGTCCTTATAAGGTCTTGTGATGTCTAGGTTGAGTCTCTCCATCACTGATTTAGGCATAAGGTTGTGAGAGGCGCCTGAAACAAACATTGCATTATGTAGTATCTTATCATGAACATGCAAACTGACATAGAAAGGTAAGATCCGTGTAACTGCTGTCTTTCCATCAACCTTTAGACTGAAAAGAAATTCTGGGGTATCATCTAACACATTGACATTATCTTTATTACGAGTAAGTTGAAGAGACTTCTTGATTTGTTGTTTGTAAATGTCATGCTTGGCTAATTATGAAAGAGGAATAGCTATCTTCAATTTGCCAATTTCAGCTTCTAGGTCAAAAGGTCTTTCAGATTGGATCTTGATATTGTGGGTGACAATCGTTTCCTTGTTTATTAAGTTTTCCTCTTGATTCTTATCTTGATCATGAGACTTATCTTTTTTACTCATCTCTTGAGGAGTATTACTTGGATTAGGCTGCAAAGGTGGTGCAGCCATTGGCTGTTGTTTTGAGGGAAATAGTTGAGTTACTTCTTCAACGGTTACCTCATTTGTAACTGAATCAGTTTTGTCATGTGGTTCTGCGACTATGGCTTTTTTGGGCTGCAGGCTATCCTTTGCCTTTTCAGGGTGTGTTACATTTATAGTTCTGCTTCTTAGCTTGTATTTCTTATGAACTTCATAAACAGTTGTGTCATAACCTTGTTTAATGTCAAATGACTCACCTGACTTGGTTTGGAACTGTTTAATGGCATCCTCCTTATGATCTTCATGACTCAGAAAATCTTGCTGCTCATCATTCAGGCCCATCAAGTTAATGTGGGTGTCATCTACTTGCTCATTTGAAGTGGATGCTTCAGTATAGTTTTCCTGGGACGGAGGTCTTATCTCTGGATCAGAACTGGCCTTGCCAATGTTTGGGTTTTGATTTCTCCTAAAATTTGGATTCTTGACAGGGTTACTTTGTGGTGCTTCCCATGATGACTTTCTCTCCACGGATTCTACTCTGTCACCCAACCTTTTCATGCCAGTGAGTATTGCATCCAGTTTCTGATCAAATGCTGAGGGTTCTTCTTTGAAGGTGGTTCTCTTTTCCAATCTTGCCCTGTTCCTCTTGGCAATTAGGTTAGCCTCTACTGTGACAACAACTTTTTTGGCATCCTCAAGGGTTTCAGGGTCTCTTTCTTTCAACTGATATGCCATATCAGGGTCAAAACCATCAGGAAATTTGTACAAAGCTAAATCAGGAGGATGTCTTAAGTTTTGCGGTATTGCGTTATATACATTGTTGAATCTTGCACAATACTCCAAAACGGTCTCCTGAGGACCTCGCTTGATTGTATCATATTCACCAAGTATGTGCAAGGGATCTTTTTTCTTTTCCCATCTGTTAGCAAAGGCTTGATGAAGCTCATCAGTTGTTGTTATAGTATTTGCAGTGAGTGATCTAAACCAGGTTCTTACATCCTCTGTCAGGCTCTGAACAAAAATTCTCAATCTTACACTGTCATCATCAATTTCATAGTTCTCAAAATGATCTTGCATCCTTCTGGCATGTTGAATGGCTGTGAAAGTGCCAGTGGAGTCAAAGTATGAGATTTTGGATTGGTAGTCATGAGGCAGGGCTGCAGCATTAGCAGGTAACTGCAGGGGTGCATATCTATTGGCCATATTTGTAGGGTTTATGGGGTTGACAGGGAAAAACGGGACAACAGGAACTATTGGGACAATAGGGGTAATAGGTATGGCAGAGACTACAATGTTGGTCAAGGGAATATGTGAAGTGGATGAAGGTGTGAAAGGAGGGCTTTGAGATGTAGATGGTGAACTAGGGGAACTAGGGGTAGACCGGAATAGAACCTTGATTGGAGTGACAACGGGGTTAATGTAGACTGCCTCAGGGCTCAAGTCAGAAGGATTTTCCTGTTTTTGCTGCTTCCTAATGTTTTTAGGGATTGTGTTAGGATTTTCAAAAATAGTTGGTGGGTTAGGGTCAGGATTGGACCTTGTATACCGTTGATTCTTCTTGGGAGCGAGCTTCTGAATTGTTTTTTTAGTATTTTTAGAATTTTCTTGTATCTGCAAGGGCTAGACAAGATTTTGGAATGGCTGTGTATGTCTCAAAGCTAGAATGAAGATAGACTGAGGCAGCTTTTATGTAAACTTGTTAATGTAAAACAGAAACAGTTTTGAAGGCTTCCTGGCTAACATTCAGGCTTCACCTGCAGCTTTAGGAAATATACAGTAATTAGAAAATCCTGAGGTTGTCCCCAGTGGAGTCGCCATTTATGTTAACACCCAGGTTGTTCCCTATGACTCCCAAGGGAATACGGTCGGGGTAACCACTAACCAATCTTTGGATTATAGACCCTAGCCTATCTATAATCATAGAGGGCTCTCTCTTTAAATTTCAGCTATGCGTTGTGAAGATTTTAGGCTAGTTTAAAGTTTCAGTTTCCTGTTTGATATTTTGGTTGGTGAACTTTTGTTGTAAGAAGGGCATGAAATGTGCAGAAGATGCTAATCCATTGGGCATATGGAGTCAGAAATGTGAGATAGTTCTGGTGCCTGTGATGGAGAAAGTTTTACTGCAAGGCTAGATAGCTATTGTTAATATAATTTTCCGTTTAGTGAGTGAAACAATGGGAAATGGAGTTACAGACAGTGTGATACCAATTTGAACAACAATCTCTACTTAGTAGCATAAATGAATTACTAAACAGTGACTGTGAGATATTCAGGGCTTATTGGAGCAGTTAAGAATTCCAATTTAAACAACTGAAGTTATAGAAAAACATTTATAGTGAAGATAGATTGAGATTAGGGTGTCTCCATGGACAAATCCTGAGCTATTCTTTTTCTTTCTTTCCTCGATTTAGAACAACCTGTGAGAGTCATGAGTTAAAACAAATAACATAACATTAACAGAGATGGAGAAACACTTATTATATTAAGCCATAGCACTAGAATCCTGTAGCATTCAATGGTTCCAGTCACATCATGCACCAGTAAGACTCAGTTCCTGTAAGCTCCAAGCTTTATTTATAACATCCTTCTGAAAGTTACAGCCGAGTTCTCATTTCTTCATAAGAGAACAACAGAAACCAACAATCCCTTGAAAGTTTGTGCGAGGGGGAATATATACAATAGGTTTTACAAAATATCTGAATGCTGAGTCATTTGATAAATTAACTATTCTCACCAACTTTACAAAATAGCAGATAAGAAAGTTATTGCTGCTCTAATGTAGGATAAATGGTCTTTAATTCTGTTAGAACTCTTCTTGACCTTTGGAGGACACTGAGTCGGTTGAGCGTTTCGCTTTAATACTGAATGATGTGTCTTTATACTCTGTCATGCTGTAGTTTTCTCGGCCGTGTTACCTATAGCTGTCATTGTTGCTTTTGGTGGCCGAATCTTCCTGCTGAGTTGGCTCATTCCACTTTTTCCAGTCATAGTGTATGCATCATACTTTCTGAATCTGATGACTTATATATCTTGATGACAAAACTTTGATGAAACCCCCTGCTTATAATAATAACTGTATCATTGAGGTCCACCATTCCTGTGTAGGCAATTCATGCCTCAAAATTGCATCCAAGGTCTCATCTGCCTCTGTGTATTTGTAGAAATTCGGAGGCACTTCAAATAAATGGCTGATCTCATTCATAATAAAAAACAAATTCTCTACTTTGTCATAGAGACTTTGCCCAGATGCTGACCCTGTTACCTGTGAGCTGCTTGATCCTTGACTGATCTGATTGGTGGCAAATGTATTCACCTTTTTTGCATAAACCTCATGTGATAGAAGTTTCCATGCACTGTTGAGCAAGCTAGGAAGACCTCTCCCCTGTAATGCTGCAAATTTGTCCATGAACCTGTTGACCTCTGTTTGCATGTCCTGGCTTCTTCTATCCAATGTCTGCACCAGGCTTTTCAGTGTGAGGACCCTCTTTATCAGATGGATAGTTTCTGTCCTGTTGGAGATCCCAATTGCTGTCAGCTGAGGACTTGTCTGGTTATTAAGCACATTAATCATTCTGCTGGCTATCTCAGGCATACTGCCTAGAGATGCCCTTGCTCTATGGACTTTCTTTTGTGCTTTTCCTATGAGCTCCATTTGCTCATGGATAGTTTCAATGTATTTCCACTGATCCGTTATTGATTGGCCAATGTGGGTCCACAAAACTGTCCTGATCTCAGCCACCACTTTGTCAAGGGTGAGCTCTTTCTCCACCTCCTTTATCCTTTCTTTGAGAACTTTTATTTCTCTCCCTTTGTCAGCCACATTCTGCTTGTATTTGTCATATTTCTCATTCAGCTTGGCCAAATTCTCCTTGGCTCCATTCAATTCTGTCATTTGGGCTTCAAGGGCCTGGATCTCACCCACCAATTTCTGCATGTCAAGGATCGGAGCCTGCTCTGTCGTTGGTGCTGGTGCTGCTATTGATGTTGATGGTGTTGCTGGTTCTGTGGGAGGAGGAGCAGTCTTTGGGGGTTCCTCAAGGTTTATAACCTCTGGAGGGGGCTGAGAAGTCTGGCCTCCCTCTTTCTGCTGCAGGGCTGCCTGCAGTGCAGCTTCTGTATCCTCCAACTTCCCTTCTGTCTGCACTAGCTATTTGTGCAGTGCTACCAGCAATGTAGCTACCTCCTGGTCTTGCCTCTGTTGAGCAACCTCATCTGTTTGGGGGTGAATGGTTGCTGGGAGCTTCACGTTCTTTCTTAGGGCTGCAAGGTCTGCATCTCTTATCTTCAGCAGTGATTGTATGGCTTTTGGATCCTTGGGGTCATGCCAAAGCTCTATAATTATGTCCTCCAAAGACTTGATTCTGTTGTCTTTGGCCTGAGAGGATGCTTTCTCCAGCTCAAGTTGGGCAGCTATATTATTTAGGCTGTTTTCCAACCTATTAGCCAACATTGTTTTGTCTGCCAATGTTGCATAGACCATCTCACCCATTTGCTTGTGAAGCTCTATTTGGTCCATAGGGTGGATGTCCTTTGCAAGAACCTCAAGGTTGGTTCTTATATAGTGTGCAGCTGACTGTGGTTGCAGCATGGTGGGCTTGAAATGACTCATGGTCATTTTTCCTTCTGTGATGTCATAGGCTGACATAAGCCTTTGTTGATTGGTGGGGCCCATCTTCAGCAACTGGTTGTAGATTTGGAGCCTGAGTGGCTCATTTCTCCTCTTGATCTCAATAAATTGTTGCTTGATGCCTGCCTCTGCTCTCCTTTGATGACTTGAGGAGCTGACCTCTCCTCCAATATTTCTCTCTTGTTCCTTCTGTAAGGAACTTTTCGATGCCTCCATACTTGGTGGGCCCATTCCCAACGATTTCCCCATAGGCATTTCTTCCTTAGAGAGGGGATTTAATCTCTTCCTTTTCTCCCCTTGATTTTTTGGCATGGTGAGGGGAGTCTCCTGTTTGCTGTCCCTCTTCTTCCCCTTTTCCTCCTTTTGTGGAGTTTGAAGCATTGAGGCCTCCACTGCCTTTTCTTTCCCAGAAGGCATTTTCTCTTGAGCCTGTTGCTCATTTGGTGTTGGGGCTTCAGCCATTTGCTCTTACTGCATAGGTTGTCCCTCTTCTTGATGTTCTTCTTGCTGTTCAACCTCCTTTTCTACTTGTTGTTCTGTTTGCTGCTATGTCCTAGGAGGTGGCTATTCCTGCTCCACCTGCTTGCCTTTATCTTTGCTTGATTCCTGTTGGGCAACTCCGGCTGCTTGCTGTTGGGCTGTGGAAGATGAGGCAGTTGCTCCAATTTGCCTTTGACAGGAGGAAGAAACCTGTCCACAAGTTTCTAAGTCAGCCTCTTTTTCAAGATTCCTTGCCTCTCTTTGTAGCATTTGCTCCCTACCAATTGGCTCTTCTAGGGTGCCCTCTTTCCAACTTAAAGCATTGGCATATTGCTCAATATGAGGCAGTTTCACGTGAACATAGCCACCCAATTTGTATTTTATCATTCTGAGGGAAATGAAGTGATTAGGGTCATAAGGCACCCATTTGAAGTTGGCTTGTAGTCTGAGGGTCTCTAGGATCAGGTAAGCTTTCTTCCATCCTTCCTCCCTTTTATTGTATAGAAAAGGGCCTAGCTGATTTCTCACCTTAAGCTGCACCATCTTTCTTTTACTTTGGAAATGGACAAAGTCTGCATTTCCAAACTGCCTAAAGTACTCTAGGGCAAAGAGTCTCATAGGGATATATCTTGGCAGCCTATAAGGACTCAACTCACAGCCATATATTCTGATTACTGTGTGGTGTTGGTAAAAGTACCAATCACCAATTCTATAGACCTTTGAGAGGTGAAGAATTCTTTGCATTTCCTCTGTCAATCTGGGAGGAGGGACACCCAATAACAAGGTCATAGCTAGATGGATGTAAAAGTCAATGAATTCACTGTAGGTGTAAGTTGAATAAGCCAAATGATGGCAGATTGAAGACCAAGACACTACAGACCTTGGGCTTCCCTGGGCATTTAGTTTCTTGAGAGGGACAGGGAAGGCATCAGGCTGATAGAACAAGAATAAATGATATATGTACCTCGTGTATTTAAACACCTTTTCCCTTTCTAGATTCATTAATTTCTCATGAATCTTATTGGCAATAAAAGTGGCAAAATCATAATGTACAGCAGGAAGCATTCCTGGGGAGAAAATGGACAGCATGGCCATAACGGTTTCATCCAGATCCTCATATGACCCACAACCCAGGATGTAACTGATCAACTCCACATGCATTTTGCGCAGCTCATTAAGATATTTATATGCTATGGGAAGGGTAGTGCTCATAGATTGATATTGAGGCTGAATAAACAACTGATTAATCCTGGCAATCTGATCACTGGACAGCTTGCCCCCTTTCGTTATCAAGTCCTAGATGGAGAGAGGAGTTAGGGGCTTTGCAGTGTGAAAGTGCAGCATTTCATTGATGGCCTCAGGGGTGATATGGAACAATACTGAGCCTGAGGGGCTGAGGACAGCTCTCTGACAGGGGTCATAGCTCGACCTGCATTGATTTATCAAGTCTGGGAGGACATTGACTTGAGGAAGGTTGTAAATGGGTATGTGGGAGTCCCAAATTCCTAAGGTATCAGCCCCACTGAGATATTGGGCCTTTAACTCATTCAACAGGTGAATATTGAATTTGGTTGTCATAGCCATGGAGTCTAACATCTGGTAATCTCTATCACCCAAGGCCTTCCACTCTAGCTCTCTATGTGGGGCATTCAGAGGCTGAACATTCAGGGCTACTAGTGTTTCCATGGCTGGGTAGTACTTGTGAGTTTGTACTGAAACTGGCTTTAGTGGGCAGGAGAACACAGAGGGCTAATTTTGCAGAAGTAAAGCCAATTGTAAGGGTAAATGAGGCAACTGTGGTGAAAAATGGTGTAGAATGCTTAAAGGGAGTTAATTTAGGGACTGCAGGGAATGGCAACTCTGTTTTTCCAGTGAATTATGCCTTTCAGGTTTTTAGTCCATGAATGCGCAGACAGAGTGAGAATTTAGGGAAATGTGACTGTATATGGGTTCAGTGAGCGAATTTCGACCCTGCAACTGTGAAGGAGTGCTGGTTTACCGGGAATTTACTGGTAAATTAGCTGTAATTACTCTTGTTAATTGAGTGGTGTAGAATTATGGACAGAAGCAAGCCTTGAGGGGATTCTTTGGGAAAATAACTAGTGAATTGCCGACAATGGTCGAAAATGCAGGCGGGTGGGAGGCGACAGCGTCCTTCAGGTTTATTTTTGTAGGTTGGCGACAGGTGGTCGTAAATTACATGCAGAGGTGAGCCATAGTTGAATTTGCAAAAGTGAGGAAAAACGTGAAAATTGGCTAAAATATGGACTTTTTGGGTATTTGGCGCGCTTTTTTGGATGACGTCAGCATGACGTCATCAGGTGGGGTCAGGGTCGGGTGACGTCAACATGACGTCATCAGGTGACGTGGCAGTCTGTGAGTGGTCCACGGGGATTGCACAGGTGGCGGACATGTAGGAGCGCTGGCGGGCGGGGTGCTGACAGGGCATTGAGTGGAAGTGACGTGGGCGGGTGGAGCACTGGCATGGGCAGGCGGTATTGCAGAGTGGTAAGTGGGTTTTCTCGGACCGCCTTCTATACGGTCGCGGTATTGTCAGAAGGCGATCCGAGAAAATCTGTGGGTGACGCGTGGCGGAGGCCTGACGTCACCCTCTGACAGTTTCTCGGGTGGTATCTTTCGGTCATGGAGGCTTGTCCGATATGTATGTGGGCCGTCGGATGGGAAAGCCTAGATCCGATGGTCGACGGATTGATAAGTTGCAAGGACGATATGGAAGGCGAGCAACATAAAATATTAATATTTTTGGAAATACAAGTCCAGTGGAAACATTAGCAAAAGTGGGTTTTCGGGTTGTTTTGCAGAGTTACGGGTCAAATGGATTTTTACAAAGGTTAACTTGCAAAGTGGGTTTTTGGCTAATTAATCCAAGAAAGTCCCGGATTAATCCCAGGATTAATTATTTAGCACTCTTTGGGTCGTGCTCAAATGTTTTTAGCGCTTGAAGACATTGAAAATCATACATAGAGCTATGATGCTCGGGGGAGGGGATACTTAGATTTTTTGGGATTTTTTGCCAAGTTTTACATAGTAATAGGGGAATAGGGGGTATAGGGAGTTAAATAGTAATAGGTTAGTAGTTAATATGAGTGAGAGAGGTGGATGGGGGGGTGGAATACTAAGTGTTATTTATATAAAATCAACTTAGTTATTTGGAAGTAGATCAAAATGAAAAGAGTAATTACACAAGAAATGTGGCTCTTGAAGAGACTAGAACCAACAAAAGACTTTGACTTTCTTTGTGAACATGGGTGGCATAGTGATGTTAGTCATGAATGTGATAGGGGGTGATTTTGGAAGTTAGACATGCTCCATTAAGCTTCTGCAAGACTGCTGCAAATAGGCCATTTGTACTGGCACCATGTTTTTACCTTTTCTTTATGCCAGTGAAATGCCATGAACCATGCTTTCTGCAACCCCCTCTGCCTACCCACTCTATTTCCTAGCATTTTTTGTTACTCCAAGGAGGGTGCACTTATATTTGCAAACCCTTTTGTCCATTTTCTTTTCCTTTGGCTTTCTTTTGATTTTCTATCTAAAGCTACCCTTATTGCTTCCAAGGCCCCAAATTAAAAAGTTGGGAACCTTCTTTCTCTACCTATCTACTTTACCTGCCAAGATTGAGTTGTTTGGACAGGTTTCTTTCTCTAATCTACAACAAAAATTGAAACATGGCATGACCCAGCTTAGGCTGTTGGATCACCCATTCTGAGGTAAGGCAGCATCAACCAAATGTAGGTATACTTTCTCTACAAAAATATTAGATCTTTGTATCATCAAATTAGATCATATTGGCACTTCCCCTGCCAATCATGAAAAATGAAACCTATTGGTATAGGTAGCTAACAGGTACAATAATATATTTTTAGTTAATTTTAATAGGAATTCACAAGAGATTAGATATATTCGTTTAACATTGAAAGCTTTTTATTTCGAGGATTAAGAAATACTTCTTTATTATATTAATTTATCCATAAAGGTCGTTTACTTTTTAAAAAATAAATTTTGTTACTTTCACTTTAGGTTTGGTTTTTGATCCAATGGGTTTGTATAGAGCTCAAGGTAATAGACTATTTAAATATGACTCAAGGATTTCTAAAAGTATTCTTCCAATATTAATGAGTTTCTATGTCTACAATTTAATCACCACAATGAAATAATAAGCATTTACTACCAACTAGATGTTCATAGCCCCATAAAAGGTTTCTGTATCTCTCGTTATTTCCCCCATTGGGGTGCTTTTCATTTATTTTTTTTCTCCCTTTTCTTTTATTTAGATATGAGGATGGGTAACATCTAATTGATAATAGTGGGGGAAGAAACACATTGAATAACCATTTTAATAGGGGTGTCTCCTTATATTGGGTGTAAATTCTTGACCTAATTGACTTTTTAGAATTGTTGCCAAGGGAGATGTTTTTATGTTGTTGTTAAGATATTCGCAGTGAATTTGATAAATGTAATCCTTTCTTAGTGGTAATTGATGTTAATGGAGGTCCAAACTTAGTTTTCTCATTTTGGTTGTGTCTCCCATTGTGGTATTGGCATCCATGTGCTCCTCATGAGTCACCTGCAACAAAATAAGACAAACACAAAATACCATGTAACTATATTTAAAACGTCATCAAAGTTATTATAGTGGTTCATAAGATGACAATGACAATGACCTTCCTTTAAAGGTTTGGAAAGAAATTATTAGGATTATTAGGATTGTGATTGACACTAGAGTTATCTTCTGGGAACTTGCTTGTTTTTTCCAATTATTTCATTCTTGAGAGAAAATCCTTTGGCATCTCGGTTTTGGGATTTATTGATAGCAAATGAAGTTATGCCACCTTCATTTCTCGGGAACACATTTATAAGGGAGTAATAAGGTTCTTGAGGTGTAACTGAGTTGCTTTAGAACAAATGAAACTTGCTTCTGGGATTCCTTGTGAAATTTTTGTGAACATATTTTATGGAGAGAGTGATCAGTTTAGCGAGGGCCATTAGAGGAGATTCACTATAATCTGACTCCAGTTCTTCTTTTTAGCGAAATCCTAGCCTCCTATGAATTTGTCATGCTCAAAATTAAAATAAGGATAATCAGGAAAATGTGCTTGATGTGATATGCTAAATTTGTCCATCTATGTTTAGGTGTAATAACCATGGCAGGTAATGTTGAAAACATGTTGAATTTATACTTAGGAAAGAAAAATGATATTCTACCAAAAACATTAATGTGTCTTTTTTCCTCATAAACAACTTTGTTTGGCACATAAAAATTTGGTTTTACTAGCATTTTTTAAAAAGTTTGAAAATTGACCCTAAAAAAAAAAAATCGTTGTTCCAGTATCATCACTTTTTCGTTTTGAAGCTATATTTTTCACAAAAATTTCGTAGTCACTACCATTTTTAAAACATGTTCAAAATTGACTACTAAAAAATAAAATTGTCGTTCCAGTATACACACTTTTCATTTTTAGCACTGTTTTTGATGTTTTTTTGGGATTTTTTGGCCAGAGTTCCAGTTTTGAGTTTATAGTTCCCGTTTCAAACATTACATTGT
Organism: Pinus taeda; assembly: GCA_000404065.3. Lineage (NCBI taxonomy): Eukaryota > Viridiplantae > Streptophyta > Pinopsida > Pinales > Pinaceae > Pinus > Pinus taeda. Next base: position 13,633 of record APFE031522522.1, on the reverse strand, counting down.
ATGTTTAAAGATCGAGGAGAAATTGACATATTTCTCGATGACTATGCATGTTAGTCAAGACAGATGAAAAATTCATGGTCGAGCCCCTACGCATATCGATCGGAGAGAAGTAATGCTGCGGAAAGTTAAAGTGTAATGGCAATAATTTAGCCTAGAAGAGGGTAGTTGGGAAGGTGAAAAAATTATGAAGGAAGCATATCTGGGTTTGTTTGACAGTGTCCAACATCGGTAGAATGTTTAATCTAAGGGGGTAGAGATGTGAAATTTCTTCGTAATTTGTAAATATTAATTATCCATAGTAAAAGACATGATACTATGAATTAGGTTTAGGGAAGGTAAGATGACAAATTAGAATCTTTAAATTTTTGTTTGATTAATAAATTATGTCATTAAGTTGTGTAGAAGTGGTGAAATCTTGGAAGGAATTTCCAATTGTGGCTCACTTGTCGGCTGGGTAAATAGTTATGGTCAGGTGCTTACTGCCATAGATTGTCCTTGAGAATTAATTCTCAAAAGATGGGAACCAAAAGGGTAATAGGTACCTAAGGTAACAAAACAAGGGAGAAAAAGACGAAGCTGTAACAAACACTGTGCTTACAATCCCTGTTGAAGGGTCAGACAGATTTATGTAAGCTAGATGGACTAAGTCTGGTTAGGACTAGATAGTCACAGAAGAACTAGCTGCATGCGGTTACAGAATACCCTGCTTGTGAGAAGAGCACGAGGGGAGATTCAATCTGTGACTGATCTCGTGGTTGGGAGGAAACAACATTGCTTTCTAGAAGGTGGAGAAGATACTTGTGAATACTAGCGAGGCAAAAGATAAGTACTATATGGCTGAGTTGTGTAAGCAATAAAGAAGATATGTACAGAAATAGTGTTATACAAAAGTTAATGGAATGGAAATACGTAAGTGTGAATATTCTATATGTAAATCTATAGGACCTTAGTCCTCCTTCGTAATTCTTATTAATGATCAGTAAGAACAAACCAATTACTATTCCATATGGAACTAGTTGAATAATAGAATTTGATAATGACTCAAGAAAAGAAATAAGTTATCCTAGTTAACTAAAAACAACAAGTAGAAAACTAAAATAATGGTAAGCGTTACACGATTATTTACAAGGAACTTAGATAGAAAACTAACATAGAATTAGGTTAGCCTTCTAGCCTAGCTTGGATAGTGGCCTAGCAAGAAGATAATTCCATTGTCTCATATATCAGACAAAGAATGTAGCTGAAAATAAACCTTCAGAAAAATGAGTATTGCAAGCAACATGCAATTGTAATTGAAAGTAAGGGTACATAACATATTAACCTATATTAATAAAAATCTATTCGCTATTGAACCCAGAACTACAAGAATGATTTACATCTGCAAGAAGTATAAGATAGCAATAACTGTAACATTAATTGACATCGTCAAAGTACAGTCAAAATCGATCTTCTTTTACAGTCTTTCTACAAATAGATACCATAGTAGCACTGTTAACAATTATAAATTTTACTATAAACATATTACAAGCCATAAGGTTAAATGACCAACAAAAATCATATGAAAAGAGGGTTTGACGCGTACACAATTTTCTCCCATTATTATACATTAACTGGCCATGAAAATGCAATGTAATAAACAAAAGTAAATAGTAGGCCACAAGACTAAGAAACCCGAAGTCTAACAGATTTGATGCGGGAGTCTAAGCTAGAACTCAGATAAATATCTCAGGCTTGAATGACCACTTTGGCATTGTTTTTAACAAAAGAAAAATCCTCTCTCATAATATCACAATGAGCCTCTTGGTAGGTCTGAAAATACATGGAAAACACATAAGTAGAACAATCCTTAGCACATTTCCTAGTAACTTGACGGTCATAAGTGGAGTAAGAAAATGTAATACCTGCACAGATCACAAGAAGGCATTAGAAGGGGGTTCCTTGAACTGTAAGAAAACCATAAATACATATAATTGACAAATTTCTATAGATAGCATAGGATATCAAGGGGAAAATTGAAGATAACTATAGAATTTCCAGAGAAGGATATCAAGGGTTACCTAAAATCGGCTTCCTTCCACTAGAACCATCAGATTGCCTTCTACGCACGACATCCAGAACCAAGCCACTATTCGGCCTTGTTGCACATCGGCAAATAGGAACCTAGATGAGAAAAGGAATTTCCTTAAGTTATCACACAACAACAACAAGGAACTTTCAAATTCCTAAGCTACATCTTTAAACTCCGCCATTCTAGACTACCTGAAGTAGTTTCAGCAGGAAAGGGTGGAAAATTACCATGGAAATGACTGCAACCCTTAGAGAGAAGCATCATGAATCCCTATATTGAAGAAGGTGAATGAACCCCGGGCAACGCGAGTTAGGCGAGTAGTTACCTTGATGAGATCCATCTCTTGAGACAGGGACAGGTATAAGAATTAGACCATGTTCTCCAGAAGTTTCCACTACAAGCATTTATTGGAGATTAATGTAACTAAGGGGTCATTCAAGAACATATATATAAATGTACCGATGTAATGTTATCAATTAAACGATACGAATCACATTATCCTAAGTTGAACACAAGTGCCTAAAGTTGTATGTTGTAACATTTCAACAATACTTAATAACTTATGAAATCTACAAGGGAGTCTATCTCAAGCATTATCAAACTTGAAAACTTAAAATGGTATTGGGTTAGGTAAAGGCAAATTAATCCTTTAATTTTTGTTTTTTTTGTTTTTTGTTTTTTATATTGAGTAATGTGTTTTCACATAGAAATGTGACACTAGGGGCTTCTTTAACTTTTCACTTTTTATTTTCCCTCTATTTCCAAATTTTTCTTAATCTCCCATTTGAACTTTGAGTCTTTCAACAAAACAATTATTTTATGTTTATTGTTCAAAAAAATTTCCACATTTCTCAGTAAAACAATTATTATTAAGGGGAATATTTTTATTAAATTATTTTTCAATATTCTTTGTTCAAATTTTTTTTTTTAATATTTCTTTTGGCCGTGATCTAACTATCTTTATTTTGGAGGTTTTTTAACCATATTTTATGGTCAAATTTCCTCGAAATTAGGAATTTGTTGGAATTAATCTCTAAGTTCTATACAATCCAAGTGCCCCAAGATTTTTTATGAGCTACTAATTCATTTACGCATTTAAAAATATATTTAAATAACAAATAAGCATTATTTGACAAGAGATTGTTTGACAAAATTTCTACTAAAAACCCTAAAAAATATGTTTATTTTATTTCGACCTTTATCTCACTCTCCCTCTAACATTAATACATTTTATTTTGATACAATTATTACTCATCTTTTAATCATCACACTAATGAGTTATTTTATTGTTACTATTTTTAGTTTATTAAGCAAACACTCCTTTTCACATTCTTTTAATAGGGGTGACATTAATATATTTTATTTTAATACAATTATTACTCACCTTTTAATCATCACATTAATCAATTATCTTATTGTTATTATTTTTAGTTTTCACATTTTTTTAATGGCGGTTAGCAAACTTTATTCTACAAGCATTTTAATAAAGACTTAGTCGGCCTAATTCATAAAATGATGGTTTTACTTGAAATTTAAGGTTATAGTTTCCGAAAAAATGTAGTTTTCTTATTATTTAAAATATATTTTTAAATGCATAAATAAATTTAACACCATTCAAACCCTCAAAAAACTTAAACTTTATAAATTAAACAACTTAACTATTAGGGAATTTTAGCAAAATTAACCAAAAAACCAATTTATCTATTAGTTAGAGTATGATATTTTTCTACTCGTGCCATGAAAACTGGCTTAAAAAAATCAACTTTAATCTTAATACACTACATTCAATTCCCTTAACCTTATAGGCCCTTTTCCAAATATTTTATTTTTAAATAATTATTGTGTAGTTATCTCAATCCTTTTATATCCACCGATTATAAATAAATCCAATTTGGCATCCAACTCGTTAGATAACGATCGTGTAGGCGAGAAAGGTGTGTGTTACAACGTTCCACAGGACTTGGCTCTGAAAAACTCTGATGCTTGGCTTTGCTTCGGATCTTAGAAAATTCCGCTGGACTTGGCTTTGAAAAATTGTGAAAAAGGTTTGATACTTGGCTTCACTTTGGACCTTAAAAAATTTCAGCGGGTGGTCGGACGTTGAGTTTTAATTTTCCAGTGGAGATTATTTGATGGAGAATCCATTTGGAAAGCTGAACCCTTCCATATTGGGCAATATTCTGAGTCGCTGTGATGTTGATGACATAGCCAGAATGAGATGTACGGATCGAGCACTGTTTAGTCTGCTCAGAACGCAAGCGACGCGCAAGAAGATCTACGAATGGAAACAGAAAAACAATGAATATGGGTACAGTCTCATAATATTTCAGGCGCAAAATTCAGACGAAATCAATGTCCAGAGAGCAGTTAGGGCTAGAGAAGTACATGTGGTAAAAGCAGGGAATGGTGTTGTGATGCTGGAAACTGGCGTGGTTCCTAGAAGACGTCTGGTTGTATATGAAGGACGCAGAGAAGGGTTTAACCTTGCGGAACTGTGGCATCAAGATTCCAAGTTTTCTGCAAATGAATCCTCGGTGCTCAGCTTCATAGCTGCAGGAGACGGTCCTTACAACTTTATGGCAATGAAAACCGAGGAACCAGAATGGAAATGGACAGAGCACGAAACGTGTCGTTTCACACATCCCTCGCTCAATTTTTCATTTATAATAGAGGGTGACAAGTTTATGAAGATTACGAGTTTGTTGCCACAGTTGCCATTGCCGCTGCGATTCGCGAATTCCACTCGCATGCGATTGCCCTATATGGTTGCCACGGAATTGGTAGATGTAAACTCAAGGAGGCAGATTAATCAGTCGTCGCCTATTTCGTGGGAGATTCGTCACGTGCTTCCTCACGTGGCATTCGAGCTGACGCATGTGTTCGAATGGGGGGATGGAATAATATATATGGTGTTTCTGGGCGATAAGTATAATGGTCACATTGATTTAGGGGCTTGGATGATAGAACATATGAATCCTGAGCGATTACAGTTTGCAGTGTCTTACTGGCACAAACTTACAGGCCCAAAGGGATTCGATAATAATAGTAATGATTGTCGCACAAAATCTGAGTGGTTGACAAATTTCTTACTGCCTCACATATATGCTACTAATACCAGCTTCCAGTATGACCAGGTACACCTGATATCTTCTCATAGCCGTGACTTGTACATCATCAGAAGAGAAAAATCTGGGAAACGGATTCTTGTGGAGTTGTGGTTGGATGGGGAGAACATGTGGGGAAATCCTGTTCGTTTGATTGCTCGGGCAGCTGGTTATGCATTGCATGTGGGTTCCTTCTGTGTTTGGCGATTAGGTGCGCAGCATTTTGGTGTTGATAGTATTTTGGTTTTGGCCAAACTTCGTGACACTGAAGCAGGAGCTTGGTGGAACGTACAAAGGCGAGGTCCATCCGCTATTGTGGTTAGCCATGGGATGCTTAAGGGAATTAATGATGGAACGCGCTTTTCCCTAGTACGACACCTCCAATCAAACTAGAGTCATAAAATCTCATGGAGCAAGGCGGACTGTATTCATTATCAGACGCACCGGAATTTCTTCCTCCAACATTTTTGGTTACAATATCTGCAGTTAAATTGAGTCTCATAGCATTTCTGCTTTCATGTTGTTTGTGTTATCACCTTGATTTGTGACTTGTAACTGGAGATTTGAGGGTACAGCCAACATCATCGGTTGATTCTAGAGGTTAGCGTCTGTATGAGCGCTAGTAGCGACTTTAATGTTTGATTTTGAATTTGGCATGTCGATAGAATTGTTGAGCCAGATTTACAACAAGTTTTGGATTGTAGGGCAAAAGTTTGGTTTTAGTTTTATTTGGATGGTCATATCGCTGAGGTAATCTTTTTCGTTAGTCAATTAAATCTTAGTTTCAGATTTATTTAGATATTATATATATATATTATTGGGTGAAAATGTATATTATATCTATATATATATATTATTTGGTGAAAATGTAGGTATTGAGCAGCTTTATCAGTTTATTTGGCAACTAAAATGTATATATGTAATTAGTGAATACTGCTATATGATTACCATCGTTACACCCTTTGGCATTACATGCATATTGTTGGTTTGTTATAACTGTTTTCTTTTATATGCCTTATATATATTTATTTATTTATCTATTTATTGAGTTCGACTTCTGAGTAAATATGGTTTGAACAATTATATAGATATATGTTTCTATGGCTTCTTGGTTGTTTTGTTAGTTTCTTTCCACAACAAGGGTTTTTACAAGAATTAAATCTATGGATGATTACGTCATTGCATGCATTTGTATTCATATCGAGATTGTTTATTGTAATGGTTATTCATTTCCATTATAGTTTGGTTACGCCAAATCTCGGGTTGTTTCTCTGTTTACTTGTGGTTTCGAATCTACATCACATGTTCTTGTTTAATCTTTACAGTACTTGCAAATTATGATATATATATATATATATATACAGGATGGATGTTTTTCTAAATTATGTCTTGTTAATATTGACCCAGAGGAGGACTAAACCCAAGTTCTGGTTTTCCTAGGACAAGGGTCTCAGCTTCTAACCACATTAAACATTCTTGTAAGAGTAATAATGTTTAACTAATGTTAAAAATATTCAGTTTGGTTGTTTATTATGATATTCGTCTCGGTATGGTTGTACTTCTTAAGTTTCATGAGGGTGTACACCAAAACCATATCTCTATTCCCTTAATTTGGGTTCCCCTCTCTTGCACTTCTAGGTTTTGTTAACATTTTTCTGTTTCTTCTATTAATAGTTTCTGTCTCTCCTATTAACAACCATGAAAAGAAGACAAACCTTTAACTCATACAATCAGGCTATACCTAGGGTTTCTTGTGTGAGTAGCCAAGTTTAAGTTCTTTAGTGCTACCAACTTATTTGTGACTCATCGGTGTTTAAATCCTGCAAAGAAGTAAGACTATTGTTGTTTACATACAGGGGATTTATAAATAAGCTTGTTCGCATCCTTCATGTTTCATAAAGAGGTTTAAGAGTTCATTTAACTTACAAACTTAACCAAATAGGTAGTAACCAATATTTTAACCATGAAAAACTGTTTAAGAGCAGTCGTGCCTATAGTTCCATTATACAATTCATTTATAATATCAGTGACACAGAATATTCTTAAAAAAAGTAACATCCACAGAGGAACATATACACTTATCTCTTGATACAACAAGACTGATATGGTCCACCCAACCGTGAGAAGGGGAATAAAATCCACTTCTTCCCCCAAGCTCCTCCCTAGAGTAGTAAATAACAATTTTTTTGGTGAAATCAATGTTAGGCATCAAGACCATAGGCTAGCCTAAAATTCTTGCATGTATCAAAGTTCTCCACTTGCTCATGTCTAGCTCTGGATACCTCCTAGGAAACATCCTGCAATCACACAGACTTCACCACTTTTATTTTTCCAAGAAAAGAACCCCTTCTCTTCACTAAGATTCCCTTTTATCTCTAGATTAGAAGGTATTTGTCTTCAACTGCTTTTAACTATTTTAGAGTTTGAAATTCATTTTTTGAGTCAACCTTCTTGAATTTTGAATTTCTTTATTCACAATCAATCATTATTTCATTTCAAAAATTAATCCAAATTTTCACTGGATTCTACCACCCTTTACAATAATCAAACTAAATGCAACATAAAGTAAATGCTTGTAATTAATTTTACATTAGGGTGTCACATCTTCCCCCCCTCAAGAAAAACACCATCCTTAGTGTTTTACTCCTGGCCCTTCAACGATTCAGGATAAGCCTGTCATAAAATGTTCGTCTTCCCAGGTGGCCTCCTCTGGGCTAAAATGCTTCCACTGCACTCTAACCTGGATGATAGCTCGCCTCTGTAACATTGTTTGTCTTTGGCCGAGAATGTGTAGAGGCTCTAGCAGGAACTCTCCGTCTGGTTTCACCTGTCAATCATACAATTCATGATCAATTTAATTTATCATAAAAGTAAATATTTTCATACCATTAGAATCATTTATATACTTACTTGGAAATCCTACCATTTAATTATGTGCCTTGAATCATACACATATTTATTTAATAATGAAATGTGCCTCCACCTCTGCCACATACACCTATGCCTTCACCTCCACCTCCACCTCTGCCTCAACCATTCAACATGGGAAATGTAATGAAGATGTCGATCTTTAAAGGGGTCGGGAGCGAAGACCCCAAGCAATTCTGGTTTGTTGCAAATGCTTTGTAGACAACGCAGCAGATGTGTTAAAATTGGAAAATATGGCCAAACTCCATGTGGGTCATCTTATTTATGGCAGCTAATATTTTTCGTGGATCCCTCTCATCGAGAGGTGTAGGATTGATTTAAAGATCATCCGATTCCAGTAAGTATTCATGGAGTTATGAATTTATTTGTGTTTATAGACAATTCATCAAGGTCGGCCAACAACCAAATAAAACCCACTTGAGAGTCATTTTACACACACACTTCACTCTTTATTTCTCCCCACTTGTTTTGGATTTTAGTGGAAGAGAAATCTAAGAGAGGAAGCCCTAAAACACAGAAGGTAAAGGAGCCCTAGTATGAAGCCCTAGACACATTCTCTACAAGACCTAACGCATTCCTAAGGAGGATGCCCTAATGAAGTCCTAAGAAGGAGGATCTATGCAGCTATGGAGGAGGTCTTAGAAGACCTATCCATAGTCCTAGCAAGCCCTAGCCTATGAAAGCTCTACGCATCCATTTGTGGAGGAAGAGAGCTCGTTGAAGGAGGATAATTCCCTATGGTAGCTGCAACAAGAAGAGGCAGGGACAACGTGTAAAATGAGGACTATTTTACGTCTATTCCAAGGGTCTGAAGTGCTGGAGAAAGGGTCTAGTTCCCTTGCTAGAAGAGCTGCCAGCATAGGATAGTTTTGAGGTCACTTTGGAGGGGTGCAGATCCATGGAAAGGCAGTTGTAACCATACACAGTCTTGTTGTAGGGTGCCGCAATAAATTACAGGCAGGCCAAAGGGTAGACAAGGGCTAGGGCACCCCAGAATTGAAGCAGCCACCCTTGGCTCCTCAAAGAAGGGAAGCCACATTTCTTGGGAGTGTTTATGGGCACAAAAATAAGGTTGGTTAAGGACTATTGTGTGCCCTAACTAGACCTAGTTTGCTGCAACCAAACAAACCTCAAAACTGTGAACCAGTACACACTTATTGGAGCAACGTTTGTATGGTGTGTTGGAAGCTAGATACATGGGACAACAAAGTCACTTGGTGGAGCATAGCAAATAGGACAACAAGCAATGACATGGTACAACAAGGCTACAATGGGACAACAACAATCATGGTGCTACAAACTCATCAGGACAAAAACAAGGTACAACATGCAAAATAGGACAACTAGGCAAGTATGCTTAGTACAACATGGTAAATGGGACAACTAGGCAATGGTGCTTGGCGCAACAAGCAAATGGGACAACAATGCTATGATGTTTGTTGGAGCATAGCAAATGGGACAACAGTATGCCAAACATGGAATGACAATGTCACTAACAATGGGATAGTAGCAATGGCACATAGAACAGTTGTGGTAGCATGGTGCAGCAATGACACATGGGACAACAGTGGCAGCATAAGGTGCAGCAGTATGATGTGTGCAACATGGTTATGAGGTCCAGCATAGTGATGATGGGTGCAACATGGTGAGCTGCAACATGATGATGAGATGCAACACAATGATAGGTGAAGGAGTCACCTTGGAGAATCAGTTGAAGCAGCATGTATTCAACTGATTTCAACCATCTCATGTATCATCTTCTTAGATATGATCTATGCTCTTATTTGGATAAGTCAAAGTGTTGACTTCTATTGTATATGTACTATCTCTCTCTCTCTCTCTCCCTCTACTAAACTATTAAAGAACATATAAGAGTAATTGATCAAGGGTTTCCACACATTAGGGTTTGTCCCTAGCTCGTGCCACATCTTGTATCCTCTTGTCTTGGCTTGTCTTATGTGATCTTTGTTTATGTTCTATCTGCAATTTACTTTAATGCTGATGTGATTGTTAATCTGGGAAAGATATTGAGCTAACTGTAAAATTGAAATAAATTGCTCTAAGAATAGAACATGCCTAAAATTAACAAGATCGCTAATGATAATCTAAAGAAAGCGCAACTGATCACAACACTGCAGGATAGGGTGCTAACTTGGTATATCAAGTTCTGTCAAGACAGACCTGGTGTGACGTTGGCATAGACTGAGCAAGCGTTAAACAGTGAGTTTCAGAAGCCTACTAGTCTTAGGAACATTTTGTCACAAAGTTTAAGGAGATACAACAAATGGTAAATAAATCCTTGTGGGACTTCGATCAAAGGCTAAAATGCCTGATCCGGCAGGCTAATATGAACATCATGGATGATCAACACAGAGACTAGTACATTGCTTCATTGTTGCCCCACCTAAGATTACCATTATCGCAATAGAAGATAGGAACACAAGCAGAGGCTGTGGAAATCACGATGAGGTTGGAAGCCTCACCAGTATGAGATACAAATGTTGTGGTACAACAGATTCACTCGCAACTAGCAAGTTTACACATGGAATTGTAGAGCTCAAAAACAGGAAATGAAGCTCAGCCAGAGGTGCGCGCTGAAGTATGGTGTATAAAATCCAAAGAGAAAGGACATGATAAGGATCATTGCCATGTTTATTAGAATTACCTGATTGGAGGAGGTCCTGTGCCTCTAAATCCTAAAAATATCATAGGACCGAACACGGGAGTACCATTATGGTGCACTATCTATCAGGAAGCACGAAAATGATAATTGTCACCTCTTGCAGAAGTTTGTTCAGACACCGCAACAATTGTTTTGTACCTTCTGTAAATCGGTTGGACATGATGAATGAAACCACTGAAGCTATGAATTAATGATGGAGTGGACTCCTACATATCGGATGTAGGCGAAAAATCAGCTTCCGGACCAGGGAGCGGATGCAACACGTGGAGGATTCGAAGGCTGAGGGAGAGGAAGAGGAGGAGGGGATGGCAGAGGTCATGGATAGGTTATTTATTATAATTGTGGAAAAGCTAGACATTTTGCATGCGATTGCTAGAACCCCATGCTTCTATCATGTCAATATTGCAAATAGTTCGATGATGTGATAGAAGATTTCCCAATGTTGATTGCCAAGATGTAAGAGAAGGATTCAACAGCCTACGCAAAACATTCGAATGATGAGGGAAGAGCCTTGTGAAGAGGATCACAACATCAATATCGTAACACGTAGTGGTATTGCTACAAGAGAAGATAAAGGAAAGTGGCTAGAAACTAAGGGATGGGTTCATAAGGCTGCTGAAAAGGAAGTTGGGTTTGACCTCAACTAGGCTAAAGAAACTTTCATGGAAGCTAAGAAGAACTTTGTTGAGGCTTCTACATCGGGGAGTCAGGAAAAACTAGTTGGAAATTGTGAAGTGTAGGACGTGGATCCTTTGCTGTTAGCCATGTTTCTCAAAACGTGCATGAAGTTGTTGAGGGATTAGAAAATGGTATAAGGGCTCCAGAAGATGATTGAATTTTGTACGGGAAAAATTAAGATTCCTTCATAATGGGTAAACATAAGAAGCAAATCGGGCTCGAGATGAGGCTAACCACATAGATTGGGGAGTACAAAATGGACCAAGTCATCTTGGATTTGGGTTTTGATGTGAATGTACTACCTAAGAAGACATGGGAAAGGATGGGAAGACCTGCGCTACAATGGTCTCCTATACAATTACACATGGCCAATCAGCAGAAGACCATTCCTATGGAGCGCTTGTATGGGTTAACAGTTGACATTGAAGGTGCAAGTGCTTTAGCTAACTTTGAAGTGATTGAAATAGTGGATGAAAACAATCCTTACCTTGTGCTACTAGGAATCGATTGGGCCTTTGACATGGATGGAGTGATTAATATGAAGAAGTGAAGGATGACATTTGAAAAGAAGGTGCTTAGAGTTATTGTGCCAGTAGATCTTGCTGAAGGAGGGAAGTACACTGCACTGGTTCATGTTTATGAGGAGGATGATGATCTAGATTAGATATACAAGATAACTGCGCATGATGAAGATTGGATCAATCCCACTATGGATGGACAGATCACGTGAGATAGAGACAACTCATGTACCTCAGACCTAGATGAAGAGCTTGAACATTGGCATAATAGGCTGCATGAGGTCTCTACGCTGCATTGCAATATGATGACCAAGTCGCTGTGGTGTGTATCTATTGAGGTAAGAAAAATTCCGCAATATGATGACTTAAATGATGTTAATATCTTTTTGGAAGAGCTTGAAAGGGAGGTGCTCGAGGAACATTGCTTCTAGGGACTCGAATTGGCACTGTGTGCTACTCCTTCCCATTTGTGGAGTACGCATAAGGAAAGCTTTGCTAACTCAAGGAATACAAGCAGATGATGAAGCTGAGATTTGGATACGCTAATACCTAGATGACTGAGAAACACAGTTGGAAGGATAATCCGCGTGAGCATTTGGCGCGGTGGATGAAATATTGGGGAGAAGAGCCTAAGCCAAAATGGGCACATGTCTTTTGTCATACCTTAGACACTATTCCAATGAATTGGTATTTGGAAACATAGCTACACCATGGGAGAATGGGATAACTTATTAAATTTTAGCTTTGAGGATGGATTCGAATGCATTGATGAAGCGCTCTAGGAAATTAAAGTCGTTACCTTTAGAATTCCTAAAGAGCTGGTAGAATGGGTTCAACTAGACTGGAGTACAAAGTTGTGCCATGCGTTGGAATGCTACAATGTGACTACAGAAGAAGAAGAAGATGATCCACAAAAAATCAATATTCCAAAGACTGAAGGACAACACGAGGTTGAAGGACCTAAAGCAGAGAACCCTGATATATCAGAAGCTTTGAAGACCAGGCAAGTAAACATTGGATCCAACACATAACCTAAGTTTGCAAAGGTAAGAGATTATTGGGATGACGATACAGTTGATAAAGTTAAAGAGCTGCTGCGTGAATACCAGGACTTGTTTCCTACTAAGTTCTTGGACCTCAAGGGAATAGTAGGGGATCTAGGAGTGATGAAGATCACTTTAAATCCCGATGTGAAGCTCGTGAAATAGAGACCTTATAGACTGAATCCCAAGTATAAGAAAAAGGTGCGCAAAGAACTAGACAAAATGTTGGAAGTAGGAATTATTGAGCTAGTAGAAGAATCTGATTCGGTGAGCCCTATGGTAGTTCAAGAGAAGAAACAATAGGGTGAAATTAGAATATGCACGTACCCGAGGAAGTTCAATGATGCATGCATTCATGACCCATTCCTAACGCCATTTATGGACGAGCTTTTGGAGAATGTTGGAGGGTAGGAAGATTATTCGTTCACTAATGGGTTCTCAAGGTATCATCAGATTAAGATCACGCCAGAGGATCGTAGTAAGATGACCTTTGTGATGGAGTGAGGATGCTTCTAGTACACAGTGATGCCATTCGGGCCGAAGAATGTGCCCACAATTGTTTCAAGAGTTGTAATTGTAGTGTTCAAATAATTCATCCATAAATTGTTAGA
>APFE031522509.1:0-17558 GCA_000404065.3 Pinus taeda | reverse complement strand
CTTTATTAACTTTATTACATGGATTTTTGAATAGGGCTATTATACATATACATGCAAAAGGAAACATCACACATGCACATATGTTTATCAAGGGGAAAGAAACTACTCAAAACCCGTACTATCTATATTGCATTAATTAGAGAATAGAGAAGAAATATATATGCTTGCTCAAGCCTGATCACACCCTGCAAGTGTATAGTCTATCCCCCTTCTTGACTGACTAACTTTGGCCAACACTTAGTCAATTTTCAAGCCCTCCAAGCTCCTATTTCCTTGCATTATTCCCTTGGGAAATTTCCCCTATTTTTTAGGAATCTCACACTCTGGAATTGCACAATTTCCTTAGGTCATTCTCTGACTACATGCACCACCTACACACATTGGAATATGCTACAACTGATAGTACATTACCTTGGAATGTCCATCTCAACTGGGTAACTAGAATTCTCTACATGAAAAAATATTTTGTGTTGATTGATCAGTTAACTAGTTGATCACTGAGTGTGGTTGAAGTTCCACTTCCACAACTTGACCTCCACTAATTCTTCTGACAACTAAAATTAGTTAAACTGACAATATCTCAAATTAACTGAAATATATTGCTACAAATTAGCAATCAATCATAATAAACTAAAAACAAGCTTCCCAAAATTGAATTAATTGATTTAACTGAGTGAAAAGTGCCATGTCACCTCAATTAGCTACCTCCAAGATTTTTGCTGAAATAAAAATTCAAATTTTAATCTAGTTTGACCAAGGCAAAGTCAAAACTAGATTTTATTACTACATTTTCAACATTGAATCCTAGTGAGGAAGGCATCTATGCTTTCACCTTTCTGCATCGTGATTCTCCTCAGCTTCTCCTATAGGAACATGATTCTATTTCTTGAACGTACTCTAATATAGTTGGGAGAGAGCATCCCACATCTCCTTGGTCATTCCTTTGTCTACCACATGTGAGACTATATGATCTAGGACTCCATCCGAGATCATTTTATTTGGCTTCACCATCTCTTTCTTGTACTCCTTCAACTGATCTATATCTTGGGGTATTGCCACAACATTCTTTGCATAGATCTTCAAGCCATATTCATCTAGAAGGAAGGACATCCTAGCTTTCCAGATGACATAGTTGGAGGCTTCCTCAAACCTATCCTAATCTCTAAGCCCCGTTGTGGCCATCTATGAATATTCCTCTTCCTCTCCTTGGATATAGAATCTGTTATTTGCACTCCCTTTTGGAGTGAGAAAAAAATGTCTGCAACAACTACCAACTGCAACTGGGAAAATTAGATTTCTAGTCCAGAAACCCTCTTAGAGAAATTCTCTCTGTGTGTTCTCTTTCTCTTCCACCCGACGTGGATTCTACTATTGAAAATTGCTGCCATTAGGGGAATTTTGAGGTCTAAAATGGGCCTCCTATGAAAAATGTACAACCAAAATAAACTTTATAAGAACCAATAGGATTCAAGATGTTGATGTCAACCATGGGGGATGGTTCACCATTTTTAGAGTAAAAAAGTAAAAATATTAAAATAATAAAAATATTTTTTCAACTCATATTTTAAACTTATCTCGCTAAGGTTTACTCAAATTGTGAGTAGGAGTACTCGTTGGATGTAAAATTTAATTCTTCATCCAAGAAGTACCCAAATTGCATACTTTCTGTTATCTCAAAATCAAGCCTGATAGGCTGCTGGTCAGGATGACTCTAAGTAACTATTTCAAACCAAGCTTTTGACTAAGGCTTAGCCTCCTTAGCCTGAGAGGGCTCTCTCAAAGGGGTTTATAATTTTCTATTAATGATAAGATGGCTAACTCTTTTGATGTAACAACATAGACAAATATAGTGGCTGGATAAACATTTTGTAAGTTCCCATTGGGCTTATGGAGTCAATCAATCTTCTGTAAACAATGACACTACCTTTGCATAGAAGTCAGGGCACTTAGCATTTAAATGTTCAGAATACAACTTACATGAAACCACAGTTCACACATGCATACAGGAAGTCAGAGCACAATCAGTGAATTCTGAGTGATTATGCATCCATGCAACTGAAAAATACATTAAGAGAAGAACAAAACACATATTCTGAACATGACAAATACTTCATGAATCCTGAGAAGAAAAGTAGATGCTTTGTATTACTGAAAATGGTATTTACATAAGCTAAAACATTACTTTCTGTTATCAAATCTCCAACCCTTGTTACATGGCTGTCTCAGCTATATATAATCCTTATTCTAACTAATTCGAGTTTCCTCCTCCAGCATGAGGGGAACTTTAACTCGATCCTTATCTCTAAAGACACCTATCAACTATTTAACTGTCTATTAAATACAAATAAACTGCTGACTGTAACTTTTAAAAAGTCCTAAATAGATTATGACTCTAACTCCATCTTCGTGCCATAGTGGCTACTCCTCGTCCTTTGACACCTGGTTCCCTTTAGATTTGGCTGAGCTGGATATTAAATATGCCATATTGGCCTTTAAGTGCTGAATCCCTATCTGCCCGTGGTATTCGGCCTTTAAGTGCTGAATCCCTATCTGCCCGTGGTATTCGGAGATGTCCCCTGTTTCTCGGCTTCTTTATTGCATAATTTGCTCGAACATGAACAACACCTTTTTGAGTCTTTAATATCCCAAAGAATGGAACGTGGCCACGTTGTGGATATGCTGTAGGCTTTGGTGATGGACAGGTGTGCCTTTTTCAAAAACTCCCGCTCATAAAACCAACTGTCTGTCTGCGTTTTTTTTTCTTAAAACATCATCTACAGCAGTTTCATAGCGCGCTACGAAACTGCTGTTTAATTTAAAACAGTTTAATTTTTTTAACCCGAGAGCTCATATCATCCAACCATCGGTTGCCAAAAACTCCCTTTGATGCTTCACATGTGTAGCAGGGATTTAAACATCTTCAAAACACTAAGATTTAAGCAAAATTAGCAAAATTGGGAACAAAATCTTTCCAGAAAAGTGAATTCATTTATTAGGTACCCGGCTTAGCTCTGCCTTCAAGTCTTTAGCGGCTTTCTTCAGTTGATTGATTTCTTCCTCAGCTGCTTCTATTTGGCTTTTCATGGCTGCCACATAATCTCCTTGAGATGTAATGGTTGCTTTACTTTTGCTGCTTTTTTACTGAGGTCGTGTTCCTTTCCCTTTTTCCTCTGTTTTGGGCAGTGCTTCCTGTACCTGCTGGAAATTCCTAGTCATGGGTCTTCTTGGCTTGAAAACAAATTCTTGGGCTGGCTCATCAAACTTAAGCCTTTTTGAGGCCTTTGTTTTCTTAACCTTTACCTGTGGTGATTGTGTCAAATCAATCCCAACCGGTTTAGACTGTTCTAGCTCAATAGCCTGTAATAGATCATTTAGGCTCGCCTTAGACACAGGGCTCTCTTCGATAACTATGGCTTTGCCTTTCTCTTTATTAATCTGGCTCCTTATCCTCACCCTTGTGACTGCTTCAGGTTTATTTACTTTGGGTACAGTCATCTTACCCTGAGTCTTCTCCTTTGTTGTTTTTTACAAAATCTCTAGCACCCGACATCTTTAAACGCCTTCTTCACACCTTCATCTCTCAAGGTTATGTCTAGGCCTTCAGGTTCATTCCTTTGGCATTTACCGGACCTGTGCTCCTTTCTCTCCATCTTCACTTTGAAATTTTCACGGCCAAATTCTAACTTGGAAATTCTCACAGCCAAATTCTAACTCAGAAATCTTCATAGCCGAATACTAACAAGTCCGGTCGAGATGATTCACCTTCCTTTTTAACTCAGCCTCGCTTGTAATCAGGCTCGCTTGAACAACCTCGCTTGAAATTCAAATTTGGAAAATGACTGGTTACTCATGCCCCCTCACGACCATAATTAAGGACTATGCACGGTTAAAATCTCTTGGGAGTGAGATTTCCGTGCATATCAGAAATCTATTGGTGGAGGAGCGGCAAGTGAATGTTCAGACATGATTTCAAGAGGTCCTTAGACTGGCATGAATGGACGGACATGCTGACTCACCTATGGACTTGACATTTCAGGAAAGATTCGTTGCGGAATGCATGAATCCATGATTTCGCAGCGCTGTTAGTTATATTTTTTAATGATGCTTTGCGAAATGGCTTAATCATTACACGCTGCGAAACTGCTAGACTATGATTGCGCTGCGAAATGGGCCAATGAGACTGCGCTGCGGAATCACTAAAGGACAAGGTGACTTGGCATAAACAAGATATGACTTATGGAATAATGATGAGTGGAGAAAAGCCAATAGGAGCAGAGTCTAATTTAAGCTTAAAAACTTTTAAAACTCCGATTCCTAAGTGAGGCAAATAAAAATGGAAACAGGTTAAACATAAACCTTTGTCATTGGACTAGGGCATATAACTGTATGCATTAAACCTTTAGTTCTAAGTGATAACACTTTCGATGGATCCTGCTACACGAAAAATGATAAATACATGAAAAAATGTGATTGGAATAACGTTTTCATGTATTTCTCTTTTTTCGTGTAGTAGGGTCCATCAAAAGTATGAAACATGGGTACTCCTTGGATGAGGAATCAAATTTTGCATCCCATGAATGCTGTCGATTGGAATTTGAGTAAACCCATAAGGAGATAAATTGAAAATACGAGTTGAAAAAATAGTTTTTTCTTTTTTCCTTCTAAAATCTGATTATATAATCTTATCTTATTTTATTATTTCCACTATTATTTTATAATTTCCTTAGGATGCCCATTTTAGACCTCAAAATTCTCTTAATGAAAACCCTTTTGCGCCCAAACAAGGAATTTTCCCAACAAAAATATTGGACTATTACTCCCTCTACCTGCTGGAATCACTCTTTCTGGTAAGTCAATTTTTTCTTCCAACCTAACTGAAAAATCGATCTTCCCAACAATTCAAACTCCCTAGCTTAGGCTCTATGCAACCCCCCATAAAATCATCTTGTTGATCCCTCTGAACAATGAATTTATGCCTTTGCTTATGAGCTTCCTCATCTGATCAAAATCGCTCTAATACCATGTGAAAATTTCAACTACTGAAATCTTATTGCAACCACTGGAATTATTTCTTCTAACTGTTAATTAAATAGCAATTTATTGCTACAACAACCATGAAATAAACACACTATAATCTTCACAAATAAAAATATTGCGGAAGATAAACTGAAAATTGAGAAAATATTGGTACACAAACATAAGATATGACACAATTGTTTTTGGACAAAAGTCCTCGGAAAAACCCCAACTCTAGAAAACTGGTGCAGTAGCTGAAGGTTTTAATTATTAAGCAGCAATGAAATTCTCTGAGTACAATCTGGATACCGAAAATTGGAAATCATGCAAAGAAAATATTGGCAAAAATTATTTGAGGGAAATTACCCTCTCTCTGAGCAATTTCATCTCTTGACTGCTCACGAAAATCTTGTCGTCCAACTTGGCCTATGCAGGCTCTGTGTCACTCTAGAGCTGCCTAACACATGTAATTCCTTAATTGACTACCAATATAGTCATACTACCTATTTTTGACTAGGAAAATGCTTCTCTGACACTCTAGAAACTCTTATCGGCCTATGGAACTAAAAACATCTTTCCCTCCAACAAAATCGACCTTCCTTTTGAGGCTTCTACGAAGCATCTACGCATCTTCCTAGAGAAAATTTCGACCTCTGTACAAAGTACTCATTGGATCTGGAAAATATTCCTCTAGCCTCATTGTCCCCGCCCCTCTTTGTCTCTACTTCCGTTCTCTAGCTCTAACTCTTTCGGCAACTACTGCTACTCTTCGGAAAATCGAATTGCCAAAGGAAATCGATCTCAAGTGTGTGCTCTCCATCTACCCATCGAATTCTTCTTATAATCTTCTGTTCAGACTCCCATGACCAAGATTAAATCTTAATCCACGGCTAATATTATTTCTCAACTGATCCGTGTGAGTTTCTAGATGATTCACACCTTATCTCAATTAATTTTGATTAATTAACCCCTTTTCCTAAGTTTAGACTTAAGAAATATTTAAAAATTGGCTAATAATATAATTGAGACACTTCTAGGTGGAATTTCCATAAACGATTCTTGGGTTATGGAAAACTCCTGTGTTTTAGTCTCTCCATAAATTTTCAAGACTGGAACAAAAGGTTGGGGAAAAAAGGGAAGTTATTTGTGTGGCTATTGTCTTACTTTGATGTTCAGTCCTTCTAGTTTGATTTTGATTTTCCCTTTCTATTCAGCATTTTGGTTTGTTTTCCCTTTTGAATCAACTCCCTATTGTGTCCAAGTAGGCAAGGATATCCATTTGCAATTACATGGAAATCTATAGGATGACCCGGGGGATCCCTTTTTAATTTTCT
This sequence comes from Pinus taeda, assembly GCA_000404065.3. NCBI lineage: Eukaryota > Viridiplantae > Streptophyta > Pinopsida > Pinales > Pinaceae > Pinus > Pinus taeda. Next base: position 11,208 of record APFE031522509.1, on the reverse strand, counting down.
TCTTTGGGTGAGAGGATAATACCCTAGTTTTAAAACCTTTCTCTAATTCTTAATGTTTACTTTCTATCGCTCACTGCAATCTACACTTTATCACTCTTGTTACTTGTCCTTAGGCCAAAATGCTAAACTCCAATTATGAACCTCAAAGGGAATCTAGCAAATGTGGTGTTACAAGGGAACCAAGAAGTGTGTTAAGGATATCTTAGATTCGTATCTCCCTTGTCATTTCACTTGGGGCCAAGTTGATGCCATGAATATGACATCCATCTATCATTATTTTTTCCCACTTTTATTAAGGAGGAGATCACCCACGTTAATAATCTGGTCAGTAAGAAATAAAGAAAAATTATTAATGATTAGGTTAAACTAGAATTATGGGACTATATTCCAATCAAAAGGTTCTCTTTCTCTGGAGACAAAAAAATAAATTCAAGCTAACAATGATTTATTGGATAAAAAATCTTTCTTAGCATTAGTTGTACAAGAGAGGGGTCAACAATATCAAACAATTCTCCACAAACTAGATTTAATGGATAACGTGTTTGAAGTAACTTATAGAGGACTTTATGACATTAACAGCATAGCAGTAGACCCAAAGGATGTTAAGTACAACCTATGCAACAACAAGGCTTGATCACGAGTTAATAGGTAACCCTTATAACCACATCTTGGTTAATGAAGTTCTTGAGGAAAAGAAGGACACTCAACAGTGGCACAACAAGACACATGTAATTATAGGTTAGTAACGTTTTTCCTTTGTTAGCTTTATAAATGGGAACTAGGCTTCCCAATTTGGTTTTTTCATTCTAGGTATGTATCTTCTATGTTGTATTTAGCTATTATCTAAATCGTGCTACTATCATGGTTTTAAATTTAAAGACCTTTATCTTGCAATCTCACAAGTAACATACTAATATTTTGACTAGCTATGGTCCAAGTTTCTTTGGAGGGAGGAAACAATTTTTCTTTTTATTTTGCACTCTATTAGTAAAAAATTTAGTTAGCTTTAAAAAAAAAAAAAGTTTATTTTTGACAAATTATTTGAACACAATTTTTTTAAACAAAAAAAATTAATAACATCATTGCAACAAACATTTTTAATATTCACTATTAAGTTATTTTTTAAATTTTAACACACAAATGTCATTATAGTCATGGCTAACTAACACAAAACATGAAGGCTCATGTTATGGCTAAAACCTACCCCTCACAATTACTTGATACATTAGTTTTAGGAGACAATGTCATCATTACGTCCCTGACCTCTATTTTACTCAATTGTTGGTTGTGGATGTGGATGCACCAGGAGTAAGCTTTATAATGAGTGGGATCGATGGCTTTCATAAAGATAAAATGATTTTAGGGATTAGGTTAGAGAGGTTTTATATGGCATCACACTCATGGCATTGATGATATTGGCATTAAAGAAAAGAGGGATTCCATCATATCATTTTGTGAGATGTGTAGATGGATTTGATTGATTAGTGGGAAGCCATGAACCCAAATCCATATTTTCATGGTACAAATACCCACTCTAACATGGAAAAGAAACATATGAACCTTGCACCTTTTTCCATCAAGACTAATTACTTGTCTAATTGGTCATAGGGTAATCCTCACTTATACCATCACATTTTTAGGTAAATAAATGTATCAAAATTCATATTTTTGCTTGAAAAATGTGGATAGACATAAAAGATATAAGCTACCTAGATATATACATGAATTATTTAATTGTTGGACATCTGGTGGTGGTTGTGTTAGAATTGGCATGCATGTTGGCACTGATGTCAACCAACCTAGCAAGAATGCGTGCTGCAACAAATGCATAGCCCGGGAGGATTCCTATGATAGTTGTAGGCTTTATGTTGAGAATCATCATAGTAGCAGGCTTATTGAAGAAGCCATAAAAATGATCATTACAGTGATGGACCCGCTAGAATTCCATGGTAGCTGCAGGCTTCATGTAGAGAATCATCACAGAAGCAGACTTACTAAAGAAGCCATAAATGTAGAATTTTGTAGAATTTTTCCACAAATCAGCTAGCTCTAATACCATGTATAAATTTCACCTGCAGATCCAACTGATATATGCAATGTACTAAAGCATAATACTAGATCTACATCTACCATAAACTTAGCGGAAGCTTAATTGAACATGAGCAACATCAATATGAACACATATAACTGATATGAAGGAATCAATCACACATAACACAGAATATATCATTGGGGAAAGCACTAGCATAAAACCCCACTCTTTGTATTATCATACATAGGATTTATACAAAGCCTTACCTCTCACACGGCTAGCCAGCTCTCAGTACATCCTCATAGATGAAGGTGGAAATACATCAGGATTACACAAAGTGTTAGCTCTCACAACTAGCTAGCTCTCAGTACAATCCTCCTGGATGCTCACAGGCAATCAAGACTTTTGCTAAGCCTTCTCCTCTGCCCTCCAAGCCTCCTATTTCCTTGCACAGTTTCTGCTAGGTGATCCTCCTGTTACCAAGTGTAACAATGATCTCTCACACTAATCTCACACCCTGTAAAACTACACAATCCTCAAGGAACCTTAAATCCTCATCATGGATGAGCTTCCTTTATAGGAAAAATATTCATCCAACTGATAGTACATTGTCCCTTCTCTGATCTCAACTGGGTCTCTGACAAAACTGACATGCATTAGTTATTTAAGCTATAATATTTAGTTATCTGAAAATACCAGTTGTTACATGCATGCAAGCATTAACAAACTGAATCTCATTAATTTAACAACTTGTTAAATTATTCTAACTGGACTTGACTCAATTAACTGAGCCAACTAATTACAACTCATCCTTATCTCCTTAACTGATGGATAAATTCATCAATTAATAGATAAACTGTTGCGTTCCTCACATAGAATTTAAGTTTGTTTTTCCTTAACTAATCAACTCATGGATATTGATTAATTAATATTTTAAACTGTTGTTAAGACCAAATTCGTTTTTACTTCCTATTGATAGACCAGGGGTTGCTATAAATAGGAAGGGACCCAGAAATGCTATTTTTAGAACTTTATATTTTTAGCAGTTTCACCTCTCACCCAATGTGGCCAATGACCTCACTGGCCAAACTGCTATTTTTAGACATGCAATTTTTAGCAGGTCTATTTTTAGCACACTCTAAATTTAACATTTCTTGTTGCACATTTTTCAACAATAAAATGATCACTATGGCGGTTGAGAGTTCAGCTATCCAAGAATAAAGTAGAAGAGTCAAGGAGAAGAAAGCTTGCAGTCATCCCATAAGTAGGAAATGGACTCAAAACCTACATTAGACCCTATCTAATGCAAAGTGCTCTAGAAGAATTTTCAAATGATATGTGAAAGTCCAAAAGTGGTTCCTGGATCAAAGGATATGATCTGTTGAAGTTGAGGGATTTGAAACCAAAGGAAGGAAGGAATATCAGAATCTCTTAGGTCAGCATATCAGATATCGGGATATCGAATATCAACATACGTGCACATTGGATATCGAGATATCAATGAAAAGCATACCAAACATATAAGATATTGGGACCTTGGGATATCGGAAGGACTGAGTCATTGGAATATCCAGAAATCAGAGGACTAGAACATTGGAATACTAGAACTTCTTAACTAAGGTACTCTAAGAAGTTACGATGTCCAACAATTCCGATAGTACTATAAAGCACTAAGAAATGTCGAAGAATATTAACAAATAATTTTGTTGCAAAAACAAAGCTTGATGGGCCCTCTTCTCTATCCTCTAGTAGGACACATGGTGACATAATATTGGCTTTGTGAAGATGAAGTGGAATCTGATGTTAGCATGAAGTGGAATCTGACGTCAACATGACGTAGCAGTATGATAGGACATGTGGCAGGCTAATTCAATGTTAATGGGTGCCCTAATGTGCCAAATCTGGGTGACATGTGTGATCGTTGTGGAACTGCCACGTGGTGTGATGACATCATATCAGCGGTTGTCATATCGGATGATGAAGACTACATAACTTCAATGCAAACAATTTCAAAAAAGTTACGATGAAAGGGGCTTCTGATATCAGGTTGGCTCTTTGTCATGAAAATCCAAAGAACCAAGGGCGTAGAGCAGTTAGCAAAGGAAGATTGACTCCCAGCAGAAACAAGATGCCTTAGCACATAAAATCTAATCCTCAAGTCACAAATTTCGATTCCATGGAGGAGAAATGCTCAAGAAGCTAAGTGCCACAGGAGCTAAGGATATTGGATCGGAGAAATATTGTAATGTTCCACCTTTATGAAGTTAACATGTGGAGTTTCTCCGATAATGCAGTACAACGAGTTAAAGGATGAGTGGGTCGGAATTTTTGAATTTAAATAGAGGTTCAAAGGTATTGATCGTTGAAAGGGGCTAAACCTATAGAAGACTTTGTGACGAGAAAAAGAGGATGATATTTCTGGTAGAAACAAATATGGGATGCTTCACGTGCACAAATGGTTGTGATAAATGAGAAGAGGGTGGTCATCTCTGTTAACTATTAATATTTGTGGAGAGATAAATGAGAATGGGACTCTCGAAGTAGTGTGCAGGTCACCTAAGAACTAATTTCTCATCATGGAGCTCTACACACTTTGAAGATGAAGAACTGCAAGGACCATCTCTATTTGGGTATTATGACAATAAACTACTAGGAGACAAAACAATGGCAAGGGGAGTCATGCCTAAGTACAGTTGGGCAGCAAAGTGATAGATAGCAAAGGTTGCCTTGTGCAGAGTGTCTTAGTGGAATAAAACCATCACCTGCAATGGAGAAGAGTGCATTGAGAAAATTGCAAGTGTGTTGAGGTGTTAGTGGTGTGCATTGAGATAGAGAGGTTGAAGCACCAAGGAGGAAACAATGTTATACAACAGCAAGTGCCGAAGAGAAGTTGGTAGAGAGCCCTTGATAGAGGAGGCAGAACATAGAGGAAGTGTTGTTGTGAGTAGCAAGAAAAGACCTGCTGCATGAGAGCATGGAAGACAAAGTGCAGAAATTGAATATGCAAACAACCATTGTTGGTATTTTACTTGTATTATTGTATGCCTCTGTTTTCAGTTTGAAAATTGTATGAAATAGTATAACAATGGCAAGAGCAAGTTGGTGTCTGGATACTAAAGAGGTTGGTGCCTCTTAGTATGTTGGTTCTTGCTAACCAAAGGGGGCCGGTGCCTCTTGTGAGTGGGTGCTCACAAACAAACATAAGTAATTAAGTGGGTACTTAATTTACATCATAAACAAACAAAAAATTTGGTGGTTTTTTCCCTCTGGGTTTCCACGTGAAAATCATTATGTCAAATGTGTGTGTGCTCCTCATGAGATTGTTGTATGAACATGTGTGTTTGAAATATTGTTGGTTCACTGCTTTTGTGAATGAATGATATCAAAAGTATAAAAAAATAAGAAGGGACTATAAGCATAATAAGAAAAAGATAAAGAGTTTCATAATTACTATTTCACTCCCTCCACCCTCTCATAATTCCTTAATTAAAAAATTGGTATCAAAGTCAGGTTCCTTCAACAATAGTCTAATCAATGGAAGGTAGATCTATATGGAATTATGTCTAGGAAAGAGATTCAAGAGGCTTTCTCAAGTCGAATACTAGTCTTTGATGGGACAAAATGTTCCTTTTGGAAAGTGAGAATGGAAGTGTATCTTATGTCCCTGGGAGTAGATGTTTGGACTTTAGTACTAGTAGAATACAATGTACCTAATATTACTACCACTAATGAAAATGGTAAAAAATTATATGGGAATAATTCTAAAACCCAAAAAGCCATTCTCTTTGGCCTTAGTCAATCAGAACTTGTAAAATTTATGCATTGTAAGTCTGCTAAGGAAGTGTGGATAAATCTTAATCAGAGTCATGAAGGAGATGACAAAGTCAAGCAGGCAAAACTTCAAAATTTCAGAATGAGATTTGAAATATTGAGAATGAAAGCATAACATAATACTTCCTCAGAGTTGATGAAGTGACTAATATGATCAAAGGACTTGGTGAAGAGGTTAAGGAAGAGATGATTGTTTAGAAAATATTAAGATATCTACCCATGATATCTAATGCCAAAGTCTTAGCTATTGAATAGATGGATAATTTAAAGGATCTCAAGATGGACCCACTGCATGGTACTCTCAAAACCTATGAGATAGGAGCAGGACTAGAAAAGTCTGAACTAAAGGAAGCGGCATTCAAAGTATCTAGAAATGGAAAGGAGCAAACATCATCAATACTGCTCTAGCTGTGAATCTAATCAGGAGTTGACTCAGCTAGCTATAAAACTAAAGCGTGACTCAGGAAAATATAAAGGGAAGTTTCCATTTAAATGTTTTGACTGGGGAAGAGTTGCAAATTCTTGTCCAAATTCCCTTATAAAGAAAAGGCTAAAATGGAATAGGATATTAAATTTGGAAACAAGTCTCCAACACATCAGAAGAGAAATCTCTACAAGAAAAAGGGGTTCTATTCCAAAGAGGATAGCTCAACACCAGAGTCAGACAGTGAAAACTTGTCGAAGAATGAGCCAAATAAGTATCTTCTTATGGCCTTCGAAACAGACTCCAAGAAACAAGGTATTATGGACTCTGAAGAGGAAGAAGAAGAAGAAGTAGTGGACCTTGAGGGGGAATTCATTAGTGCCCTCGACGAGTTAAAGAAAGCAAGGAAGAAGAATAAGAAAGTAAAGGAACAATTATAACGTGCAAAGGAAGGTATGTATAACTTTGATAATGAGGAGTTTTCCTATCAAAAAGAAAGGCTTGAGGAAGCTATCAAGAGCAAAGATAGTTTAGTCCTTCTACTGGAAGAAAAACAAGGAAAATGTGAGAGACGAAAAGAGGAGAACAAGCAGTTGAAACAGGAGTTGCTCAAGTTAAGGAGGGAAATGATCTAAAAAACATGAAAAGATGATATTCTGTATTCGAAATTTAAACTAGATGAGGATAAATGAAAAGAAGAGTTTCTTCAAGATATGATCCAAGAATGGGAAGAGAATTATCAGAGCCTTGAAGCAGAGGTTGTCTCTCCGAGAACTAACCTTGAGAGAACAACGTTTGAGAAGTGTCTAAATGAGAAAATTGTCAAAGGGACAAGGAGGCTAAATCAGATATTAGATAGCCAAAGGCCCTCAGGTATCAAAGCCAGACTGGGTTACTTTAAGCCACAAGAATCTTCTATGGGGAAGATAAACTTTAGGTCTGCAGGATTCGAAGAACCATAGAGCCATGGGAAGAAGCATCATGAAAGAATTAATGAAGACAAAAGAGTAACAAGGAAAAAAGGAGATCGTCAATGGAGAATGAACCAATTAGTTAGATGACTAAGGTTTTTTCCTACACAATCTCATAATGCTTCCAACAATGGGAATGCCTATTTGTTATATGGTCACTGTTATAAGTGTCATATATTTGGACATAAAAATATTGATTGTAGAAGGATCAAAGTTGAAAAAGATGAAAATCCCAGATATATTACACATCATATTTCTAAAACTCAAAACTCCTCTCTCAAAAATTGAAATGTCTTCTCTCCCTTTCTAAGTGAAGTAGAATGCTTCAAATATAATAATTTTGGGCACAAATCTTGTGAGTGCAGATGCAGATTTGAACACCTGTCTAAGTCCTAATATGTTAGACAGTTAGCTATCTAGAAGGATAGTGGGAGATGGAAATGAAAGACTAAAAAGAACATGCAGTGTGGAGTTTCCTTATCAACTCATAATCAATAAAACAAATGGTAAGTGGATAGTGGTTATTCCAAACATATGACAGGAGACAAAAGAAAATCCATGTTGCTGAAAGAAAAGGACCAAAGAAACAATGTCACCATCGGAAATAATTCTCCAACAAGAATCAAAGGTAAAGGTGTAGTCCGTCTTGATAAAAGATAGAAGCACATAATGAGTTATATGTAGAAGGTCTCAAGCACAATCTGCATAGTGTTAGCCAAATGTGTGATGATGGCTACGATGTGTCCTTTCAATCTAAAGACTGTGAGATCCTCAATGTAATGAATGGAAAAATGGTGGGAAAATAAATCAGAACCCACAATAATGTATATGTGTTTGATGATTTGAGGGTTAACTATTATTTAAGAAAAAACAAGTGAAGCACGGTTGTTGCACAAGAGGCTTGGACATATGAATTTTGACAGTTTGATAAAAGTGAGCAAGATGGGAACAGTGAGAGGATTACTAAGACTATTAAGGCATGATAACAGAATTTCTAAGTCATGTCAGTTTGGCAAATAGACTAGGACTCATTTCAAGTCAAAAGAGTTTTCCTCATCCAAACCTCTAGAGTTCATTCACACAGAAATTTGTGGCCCAACTAGAGAAAAAACCTCAAAAGGAAAGAGGTGTTTCATGTTTCTCATTGATGACTTCAATAGGGCCACTTGGATTATCCTCTTGAAAGAAAAACTAGAGGTTTTCAAGCATGTCAAGAAGTTTAAAGCTCAAGTAGAAAATGAGAAATAATTAACGATAAAATGCTTGAGATAAGACAGATGGGGAGAGTACACCTCAAGGTAATTTGAGGAATGTTGTGAAGAGCATGGCACCAGGAAGAAGCACTCAATGGCTAGAACTCCTCAGCATAATGGAGTAGTAGAGAGGAAGAATAGAGTAATCCAGGAAATGGCCAAAGCAATGTTGGATGAAGAAGGAGTGTCTCACAACTCCTGGGGAGAAGCAGTCCAGGCATAAGTGTATCTGTCAAAGAGAACTCAACTCAGGCCTAATAGTGATAAAACTCCCTATGAGTTATGGAAGGGAATACCTGCATCAGTTAAACACCTCAAGGCATTTGGAAGCAAGTGCTCCATTAAAAGGAATTAAAAGAATCCTGGAAAGTTTGATTCATGTGTTGACGAAGGGATATTGCTTGGGTAGTCTACTCAAAGAAAAGGATATAAATGTTATAAAAAGTGGACAAAGAAGATTGAGGATTGCATCGACGTAATAGTAGATGAATTAGGTTCACAACCTGAGTCCTCTAAAAGAAATATGAACTTAGATGATGAAGAAAGTTCAAATTTGAGCTCTGCGGATCTGGAGGAAACAAATTCAAACAGTGAAGGTGAGGAAGTAGGTGCGACTTCAAGGCCAAAGACACCCTCCAGTTATGTACAAAAAGAACATCCTAAGAGTTAAATTCTTGGAGATCAAATACATGGTGCCCAAACCAGAAGGAAACTTGTTTGGAATTCAAGTTATGTGAATTTGCCTCTATTATCACAGATAGAACCCAAGAGCCTCTACCAAGAAAGTAAAGACAAGTTTTGGGTGAAAGTTATGAATGAAGAACTTGATCAGATTGAAAATAATGACACTTGGGAGCTTGTTCCAAGGCCAAGAGAGAGAAATGTTATTGGAACCAAATGGGTTTTCAAGAACAAACTGAATGAACAAGGTCAAATAATCAGGAACAAATATTGTTTGGTCTGCAAAGGGTATGCCCAAATAGAAGGAGTAGATTTAGAAGAAACCTTTCCACCAATAGCTCGACTGGAAGCTATCAGGATATTTCTTTCTCTTTCCATCAATAAGAATGTCAAGGTATATTAGATGGATGTGAAGTCTACATTTCTCATTGGAGATTTAGAAGAAGAATTTTACATTGAGCAGCCATAATGATTTATTCTCACCTTCGATGAAGGATTCATATGCAAACTAAAGAAGGCAATGTATGGATTAAAACAAACCCCCATAGATTGGTACGAAAGGCTGGATAAGTAGCTTCAACAACAAGGGTTTAAGAAAGGAACAATTGATAGTAACCTTTATGTAAAGACTGAAGGTGACCATCTATTGATAGCAATGGTGTATGTGGATACGGATTTCTTCTCACCTCTGATGAAGGCTTCATATGCAAACTAAATAAGGAAATGTATGGATTAAAACAAACCCCCACAGCTTGGTACAAAAGGCTAGATAAGTACCTTCAACAACAAGGGTTAAGAAAGGAACAATTGATAGTAACCTTTATGTAAAGACCAAAGATGACCATCTACTGATAGTAGTGGTGTATGTGGATGACATAATGTTTAGCAGCAATATGGAACAATTGGGACATCAATTTGAAAAATGTATGCAAATAGAATTTGAAATGTCCATGATCAGAGAACCATCCTTCTTCCTAGGTCTACAAATTACTCAGTCTCCACTAGGAGTGTTTATATCCCAATCCAAATATCTCAAGGAAACTTTGAAGAAATTTGGGATGGAAGATTGCAAACTAGTCAGCACACCCATGACTACAGGCTGCAAATTGTGCAAAGAAGATGGAACACCGCCACTAAATCAGACTGAATACAAGCCAATGATAGGAAGCTCACTGTATCTAACAGCTTCAAGGCCAGACATCATGAAAGAAATAGGGATTATGGCAAGGATTTAAGCATTTCCACATGAGAGTCATGTTATTGCTGTCAAAAGGATTTTCAAATATCTTCAAGGAACAACAAAGTATGGACTGTGGTATGCAAAGAAAGAAGAATTCAAGTTAAATGCCTATATAGATGTAGACTGGGCTAGAAGCCTTGATGATAGGAAGAGTACTTCTAGTGAAACTTTCTTCCTGGGAAAATGTTTGGTGTCATGGGTCAGCAAGAAACAAGCCTCCATTTCTCTATCGACTACTGAAGTAGAGTATATTGTTGTTGCTACCTGTTGTACATAGATTCTATGGATGAAGCAAACCTTGAAAGATATACAGGTAGATCTAACTAATCCCATTCCAATAATGTGTGACAACACAAGTGCCATCAACATCTCCAAAAATCCAGTGATGCATTCAAAAACTAAGCATATTCCTATCAAGTTCCTTTTCTTGAGGGAAAAAGTTGCAACCAACACTATCAAACTTGAATATGTGGCCACTAAAGAAAAATGGTAGATATATTTACCAAGACACTAACAAGATAATTATTTGAATATCTCAGGCAGAAGATAGGAGGTGTAACTCCTCCCTCCAAATGACTTCATTTTGGCAAGTGTGGCAGCTACTCAGCATGTGGAACTCATGGGGGAGTAGGTTGCAATGGTTCAGGGGGAGCATTCTAGAAGTATTCTTTGCCACTGATCTCAAAGGGGGAGAATATTGGCATTGACGTAGACCATACCTTGCCTATGGGGGAGCTTATGGTGTTTCCATCAATGCCAAAGGGGGAGATTGTTGG
>APFE031522491.1:164666-192389 GCA_000404065.3 Pinus taeda | reverse complement strand
CCAGAAGCAAAGCAGATCATTGTGTGTATTTTAAATTAATTGGTGATCGTGTTATTTATCTGGTCTTGTATGTGGATGATATGTTGTTGGTTGGAAATGACAAAGACATTATCCAGGATTTGAAGACCCAATTGTCCTCCAAATTCGACATGAAAGATCTCGGTGCTGCAAACTATATTTTGGGCATGGAAATTAAAAGAGATCGGGCAAAGAGGAAGCTCTGGTTAACCAGAGGAAGTATGTCGAGACAATATTGCAGAGGTTTAATATGTAGGATAGTAAACCGGTGAAGGTTCCTATTCCTGTAGTGTGAGCGTTATCTGTTGAACAGTTGTCCAAGACAAAAGAAGAGAGAGGACATTGTCCCTGTTCCATATGCAAGTGCAGTCGGTAGCTTGATGTATGCCATGGTCTGTACTAGACCAGACATTGCACATGCAGTGGGAGTATTGAGCAGGTTTATGTCAAAACCAGGGAAGGAGCACTGGACAGCAGTGAAGCGGGTTTTCAGGTATTTGCGTGGCACTAGTGATTATGGTTTGTGCTACCAAGGAAGACCAGGATTGGACAGAGTGTTGGATATCCGTGGCTTTGTTGATGCAGACTGGGCTGGAGATTTGGATCAGAGAAGATCTACCAGTGGGTATGTGTTTAACCTATTTGGAGGTGCAGTCAGTTGGATGAGTAAGAAACAATCTGTAGTGGCACTATCAACTACAGAGGCAGAATACATGGCAGCCACTCATGCAAGCAAGGAAGCAGTTTGGTTGCAGAGATTGTGTTCAAGTATGGGGTTAGTACAGGGAGCTATAAGGATAGACTGTGACAGCCAAAGTGCAATTTTCTTGGCAAAGAACCCTGCTTATCATTCAAAGACAAAGCACATTGATGTTCAGTATCACTTTGTGAGGGATATGATAGAAGACAAAAAGGTGTTGCTGGTACAGGTGGACACTTTGAAGAATACTACAGATGCATTGACAAAATCTGTTAGCTCTGAGAAGTTCTCTTGATGTAGAGAAACAATGGGTGTTTCAGGGCTGGAGAAATGACTAAGCTCTCCTGTGGCCCCCTGTGGAAAGGAAACAACAAGTGGGAGATTGTTGGGTTGTGCTATATTCTTTCCACATAGTTAATAGGGGGTTTGAGGGGTACCCGTAACCCCGGAAAATTTTGGTTTTGGACCCTATGTTAGGTTGGGCGGACCTACCTATGGTTTTGTGCATTATTTTCGCACATGTTTTTTAGACGCGATGGTTTTTGCTCCATGGTATTGGATCGATGGTTTTTTGGTCCATGGTATTGTACGTGATGGTTTTTTCGGTCCATGGTATTGGATGCTTCGGCATGTATAAATGTGTATTGTAACATTGAAAGGAACATAATGAAAAATCAAGCTGGTAGTCTCGGTTTTGGGATCCAGGGGAAAATCTCTGTGCATATGTGTTTTTATGTGTTATGCTCTAGCATTGTTTATTTTTCTGTGATTTAGAATTCGTATGCAGGTAATTTCTGTACGGGGTTAAAACCTACACAAGATGCTTTAATGGTTCTTTGTTACTATGTTTCTATAGGTACTCTCCAATTAGGACAAGTACGGGGAGGAGTTACAAGGTCTGTTAAGGGGGAGAGATATCAAACAAGGGATTAAGCGGAAGTTCCAGGTTGGTTCCATTGTCTTTCTCTTATCTATTATACATAGTAGGAATCGTGAATTGCTTTAAACTATTGTTTCTAGGGTAGTTGCCAAACCTAGAGGGCTAGCCGTTCGAAAAGACACTAGTTTTCCCAGAAACACTGGGACTGTATGTTATTAAGGAGGTCACAGATGAAGTCGCAGTGCAGTTGGTAAAGTTAAATGGAGAACCTTTCCCAGGAAAAGTGAACGACAGTCTATTGAAGCCATACACGAGTGGCCTAGCTATCTGACTAGCTGACCAAAGCATAGTCTTAACACTTCAGGCAGCTAAAAGGATGCACGGGACTATAGCCAGGTGCAGGGCAACATTTCAGATATAGCAGTCTCTGAATAGCGCATCCAGAATGTACAATAGATAGCTGCTTAGTGTGATGCCGATCTTACAAGAGTCTAGGTAGAGTTGGGAGGTCTCCAAGCAAAGATCTCCAGACCGACAGAGTTACTTGAGGGCGAGTCACGATGTTTTTTTTGGGCGCCTGTTGGGCATGGGATACCCCAAGGGAAGTTTTGGGGCTTAAAGCCCATTTTTCTAAAAAGTGTAAATCCGATGTAAAGACTCCACATTTTGTGGGCGCGGAGCACAAAGTTGTAAATGAGTCATAGGGTTGTCCGCCCTCAGTTTTGTAATGTAATGTTGACTTTAGAGATCTACCCATGGTCCGCGGACCATGGGATTGTATAAATAGAGCGAGGCTCTAAGTTGTAAATCAGTCAATAGGATTTAATGATGGAATAAAAGGATAGTAGAAGATCTAAGTGTAGAGTCGAGTCTTTGGGTCGTAGAGTAGGAGAAGGCTCTGCAGCTGAGTGCGCAGAGGCCTAGTAGTTCGCAGCTGAGTGCGCAGGGTGAGTCAAGTTTGTAACCATTGAAGCATTAATAAAGAGAAGTTTCACATCAATTTTGTGTATCTATTTCCTGTGTTTATGCTTTTAGTATATTGGGTATGAATTGCATTTTCATTATTTATATGGTGCGCGAACATATATGATTGTGTTGATTAAGTAAATGTCAGATAAAGTATTTGTTTAAGCGAAGTTAACTAACATTTGTAAGAAGATAAGTAAGATACGTAGTGTAATTTGGGGAAATAGCATGGATCGCTACCATAGCAGTGAGAAATCACCTCAGCACCTGGTGAGGGTTGCACGAAGGCAGTTATAACAGATCACGAAGGTATCACAAGTCATGATAGTGTGCGAAGTAACTTGTGCGAAGGTATTCATTGTTTGATTATTCGACCCCTTAGACATCTCGACAGTGTGGAAACTTGGTTCCAGCATCCCCCCATATTGCTTCGGGTGAGACTTTAGTCCGCGCACGACGGGATGATGACGAAAGGGCCAGTAGTGTAGGGATTTGTTTGGCTAATTATCTTTGAACTTGTGTCAAGCCCCCTCAAACCAACAATGCAGCAGGTGCTCTTGCCGGTGATCCTACAGATCAGCGATGTACACATTCTCAGTTTGATAGAGCCTCTTCTTTACTAGAACAGGCTTCAACGAATTATGATCCTGAAACCTTTACAGAAACTTCAAGCCATCCACATTGGGATGCAGCTATGAATGAATAATATCGTTCATTATTGGCAAATGATACATGGGATCTTGTTCCTCTTCCAAAGGGACGAAAACTTGTTAGATGCAACATGGGGTTTACATAACCAAGTATGGACCAGATGGAAAAGTTGATAAACATAAAGCTCGTCTTGTTGCTAAGGGTTTTTCACAAGTTGAAGGCATTGACTATACTGAAACCTTTTCCCCTATTGCCAAAATGAACTCTATCCACCTTGTTCTTTCCCTTGCTGCCTCTTTCAAATGGGAAGTCCATCAGATGGATGTTAAATCTACCTTCTTGCATGGGGACTTGCATGAAGAAATTTATATGGAACAACCTACTAGCTTTATACAAATAGACTCCAACCTTGTATGTCGATTTAAGAAATCCCTTTATGGTCTCAAGCAAGCCCCTCGGGCTTGGTATGCCAAAATGGGTAGCTTTCTTTTAGAAACTAGCTTTTCTAGGTGTCATTATGACAATACTGTCTACACTAAGAAAGCGGGCAAGTCTCTTATCATTCTTGTTCTTTATGTTGATGATATTATCCTTACTGGTAGTGATCCGAACCTTATAAACCACGTGAAGTCTAGCCTTAAAAAGAAGTTTGAAATGGCAGACTTAGGACACTTGCATTATGTTCTTGGTCTTCAAGTCTTGAAATCCAAGTAAGGTATTTCCCTTTCCCAGTCCAAGTATGCATGTGATCTTCTACGCCATTTTCACATGGAAGACTGTAATCCAACCCCTTCTCCCTTTCAGTCTGGAGCCAAAATTTTAGTCACTTTTACTTCCCCTGAAGTTGATGCTACCTTCTACCTTCATCTTGTAGGAAAACTTTTGTATCTAACCCATACTCATCCTAAGATTTCCTTTGTTGTTGGCCTTATTGCTCGGTTTATGCAAAACCCAAATGAAAGTCATTGGGAAGCAACTAAAAGAATACTTTGTTATGTTCGAGGTTCAATTCAGTTTGGGTTTCATTATAGTGCATAAGCATCTCCTCTATTGGTTGGTTTCACTGATTCTGATTGGACTGGTGACCCTGATGATCGAAAGTCTACTGCAGGTTATGTGTTCACTCTTGCTTCAGGACCTATTACATGGGCTTGCAAGAAACAAAGTGTCATTTCTCTTTATTTAGTAGAAACATAGTAACATGGTGTCGTAGAAGCTAGTAAGGAAGCCCTATGGCTTCGTCAGATCCTGTCAGAGTTTGGCTATCAGCAGCAGCATCCAACTACACTTTTGTGTGATAATCAAAGTGTCATTCAACTATGCAAAGATCCAGTCCAACATCAGCGCAACAAACACATTGAATTGCACATGCACTTCATTAGAAAGCTCATTCATGACCATGTTCTTGAAGTGAAATATTGTTCAACAGATGATCAAGTTGTAGACATATTTACAAAGGCTCTCACAGAGGCAAAGTTTACTAAACTTCGATTTATGGTTAGAGTTAAAGAAGTTGTCACTAAGGGGGGATAGCTCTAATGCCTCCTTCCTTCTCCTATTGTGCCATACTTGTAC
The DNA here is from genome assembly GCA_000404065.3 of Pinus taeda. Taxonomy (NCBI): domain Eukaryota; kingdom Viridiplantae; phylum Streptophyta; class Pinopsida; order Pinales; family Pinaceae; genus Pinus; species Pinus taeda. The sequence goes on along the minus strand of APFE031522491.1, from coordinate 187,599 downwards.
ATCCTTCAATCCTATCCCAAGTTGTTCTTAAGGGGGGATGTTAGGATATTTCGACACATAGGAAATAGTTAAGTATAAGTTGGTCTAGTGTAGAGTTAGGTAAAGTGTGTTTATTTACTATGTACTTTTGTAACTTACAATCTGACAGTCACAATATGTTCTAGACATGAAGTGACCCAATAGTTCATTCTCTCCTCGATATTATCGATATTTGATCCGTGGCTTAACACCCAATTGGTCCATGATCTCTATTTAAAAAGAATGGAGGGTCATTTGTAGGGTAATCGTTCATGAGAGAAGCTTATGTAAATTTTCATTTTTTTGTTAATAAATTGCCTAAAGTGGTCGCGTTGGCTCAAGCCGTGGATTTTTTCCCTGTTTGAGGGTTTTAACCACATCAATAATACTGTTGTATTGATCTATGATCTATTTGTGAGCGGTGTCCTTTGGTGTTCTGTTTGATGAACCTACCCTATAAATTCCTACAGTATCCAAACATTGTAAGTGGGTAAAGCTACTTCCTTGTGTGGGTTTGGAAATGGTGGTATAGGTAGTTGAGTAGGAGTGTGATCCAGGTGGATATTGGTGACCACCCACCTATTCCACTTGGACCCCCACCATTGTTTCTTTAGTTTTTCAATTTCCTTCTTTGTAGCACAATTTACTCTTTTTGGTAGTTTTTAAGAGCCTGAACTTCCAAAGCTGTTTTGAGGCCCTAAATGACGTTTTTTTGGGGAAAACCGAGACCAACATGCGTTACAAATTGATGTTGGTCATTCAAACGTTGTATTCCTTAGATGGATCTTTCTAATGAGGTATTGTGCGTGTCAAACGGAGATCATATTGCAAAGTTAGGACCCCAGGAAGTTGATGTACCAATTTACCCAAACAAGGCCCATAGTTTGGTGCTTCATCTCCTAGGGTTAGGTTTTCTGGATGTTTAGGGTTTTACATTATTTCTCAATAATAAATAGGCCTTTGAGCCTCATTGTAACACAGTTCAGAGGCGTGTAGCCTCCACATCCCTTCTCATAGATAAGCTACCATCGCCTGAACTAGTCTTATTTCCATTATGTTTGTAAGCATACTTCAATATTTGATATTAATAAAATGAAGTGTTATTTCTACTGCATCTTTGTATTTATGGTTATATTTGAAATTTGTTGCATTCTTGTTTAAATCCAGATCAGTGGTATCAGAGTGGTTTTCTCTTTCTTTTTTTTTTTCTTTTCATGTCCCCAACGAGGTCGGGATATAAGGAGTTAGGGCTTGATCTGGTTGAACTTTTGCAATATCAACCTTGCAAACCCTGATGACCGCCCATGGGGGAAGAAAATAAATACAAGGGGGCAAGAGACCCTATCAAAATATTGACCGTGGAGGCCCTCGAGAAACAAAGGAACACGATGATGGATAACTTTGCCCAGATCCTTCAATGATTTCCCACCGGTGGTGCATCCACATCCAACAACCACTCTTGAGGCTCCACTCCTTTTAAGGTACAAGTAAACTTTGAAATTCCCATATTTGAGGGCCAAATAGATGCATACACTGTAGATAAATGGTTAAATCTGCTAGAAGGATATTTTTTTGTTCATGATTTTTCCAGTCGAGAAAAGATTACTTTTGCTCATCTCAAAGTCGCCCCCCATGTCAAGCACTGGTGGGAAACCTACTGTGAGTAGAAGGATGAAAGTATGACCTCATTGTTTTCAGCCGCACCCACTTGGAATTCATTCTAGGATGCCAACAAGGAGCAGTACTACCCTGTTGGGAGCTATGAGGATCAAGACATAAAGTGGACAACTCTATGACAGGGAAGGGACCAAGATGTGCCAGATTTTACCATTTTTTTTCATACCGTTCACATGAAGTTAGTTACATCCAAGATGAATGGAGTTCCTGGACATCTCCTTGCTTGGCATAACGTACCAATATGACGTCAAGATTGAGCAGAAGTTTAAACAGAAGAAGCGAGACTTTGGATCTATGAATTTGAAGCAAGGGAAAGGTGCCCCTAAACTGCAAAACAAATGACAAAGCCAAGGCGGGTGTCTCAAGACAACTCACCAAAGTTGCAGGTAAAGAAAAACATCGTGAAGCAGAAGAAGGACACTGGAAAGTGGTGTGAGTTTCATAAGAGCTTCACTCACAACACAAGAGAGTGTCAGGCCAAGAAGTCACTAGTGGCTGAGCTGAAGGCTTCAAGATCAGATGCATGTTCTGACTCTGAGTCAGAACTCGACAAGGGGAATGAAAAAGGGAAGCAGATTATTGATGTAGAGCCCAACACCATTGTTTACATCATGAAGATCCAGAAGGAGGAAGCCGAAGATACAGAGGAGGAGGAGCGTTTTTTCCACTCCTAGATGTGGGTAAAGGGTTCCCCGCTACAGTTCATTGTCGACAGTGGGAGCCAAAATAACCTCATTTCGCAGATTTCATGAATTATTTGGGCTTACCGACCACACCACACCCACAACTGTACACCATCAGGTGGCTTCAGTAAGGATGAGATCTTCACATGAGCTAGCAATGTCACCTTCCATACAACATCAAGCCCTTCACAAATGAGGTATTATGTGACATTTCTCCCCTTGATGTTTGTGATGTATTATTAGGCCAACCATACTTGTGGAAGAAAAATGATGTGTATAAGTCAAGGCCTCATGATGTTATTGTTACTTTGGGAAATAATTTGTACAGGATACCGGAGGTAGCACCGCCTACTGCCATCTCTTTGGTTATGGCAAAACAATGCAGTAAGCTCATTTCCAAAATTGGGAATTTTTTTCCTGGCGATATGCCCTCAACAAAAGAAGAAGGCGGTGACCACAACCTCAAAATAAGGCCCCTCCGCACACCAATAACAGATGGACAAGGCCATGGAGGAGTATGAGGACATATTCACCTCCCCCACAAGGGTGCCTATGCACTTTCAAGTCAAGAACTCTATCGATCTGACCCCAGGCGCACAGTTGCCCAATGGACCAATCTATTAACGCTCCATTTTAGAGAATGATGAAATTAAGAGGAAGATTCAGGAGCTGCTGCAAAAAGGTCACATCTACCTGAGTTCATCACCTTATTGGAGCTCGATCGTGTAGGTACAGAAGAATGATGGGACTTGGAAACTCTGTATTGACTATCAAGCACTGAGAAAGATCACTGTCTGGAATAGGTACTTGATCCCACCGATTGATGACCTTCTGGACCAAATCAAGGGGGGGAAATATTTCAACAAGATTAGCTTGAAGTCTGGATATCACCAGGTACCAAGCGAACCCTCTGATGTGTGGAAGATTGCCTTCAAAGCCAAGGGGGCCTTTTCTAATGGTTGGTTATGCCTTTCGAGTTGATGAATGCTCCTGCGACCGTCATGAGGCTGATGGATGACATCTTGTGGCCATTCACTAACTCATTTGTAGTGGTATACTTGGTTGACATCCTGATCTTCAACCAGAGTTGGGAATATCACCTCCACCACATCTGACTGGTTCTCTAAACATTGCGGAAACACTAGTTGTTTGCCAGTTTGGAGAAATGCACTTTTGGCATGACCCAGGTTCATTATCTGGGATACATTATTGATGAACAAGTGGTGCATGTGGATCTAGCCAAGATCCAAGTCATTCGGGATTGGCCAGCCCCAACCACTGTGACAGAGCTACGTAGCTTTCTCGGTCTTGCCAATTTCTACCGTAGGTTTGTGTTGGGATTCTCTCATATTACTTGGCCCTTGAGTCAAGTCACCAAGGGAGGAGTGAAACAAAATTATTTTGGTCTGAATCTCAATAGAAGACATTCATAGAGTTGAAACATCGCCTTTGCTTTGCACCAGTTCTCACATTACCATACTTGCAACAACCATTTGAGATCAAGATAGATACCTCTAACTATGCTATTGGGGTAGTACTTACTCAATAGGGGCATCAAGTGGCATATCACAGTGAAACAATTTTAGACACAGTCTGGAAGTATCCCAATTATGACAAAGAGATGTATTCCATTGTGCAGGCATGCCGACAATGGAAGCATTACATTTTGGGGAAGGAAATGGTCATCCACACAGACCATCGATCCCTGTTGTTCATACAGATGCAAGGGAAGTTGCAGAATGATCGCCATCAAAAGTGGTCCACATACCTGCAATAGTCCCATTTGCATATCAAGTATAAGAAGGGAAGCACTAACAATGTTGTAGACTGCCTCAACCGACCACTAATCATGGCGTTAACCATTGTGATCAACTCTTGTGGGCATGAGACTTCTGATTGGCCACTTCTCTACAACAACAACCCAGAATTTGGCCACACATACGAGACGCTCTTCGAGGGTCAGCAAGTTCTATATTTTTACCTTCAGGATTCCCTATTATTCCATCTGGGACACCTTTGTGTTCCTTCAAGTGAGCATGCCAAGATAATTTGGGAAGTGCACTACAGTCAGTTCGTTGGGCATTTCGGGGTCGAGAAAATGGTGGCAGTATTGTAGAAGTATTTCTATTGGCCAAATCTTTGACAGGATGTTGGGAAGTACATCAGATCCTGCACTGTCTGTGTCATTGCCAAACTGGCCATCAAGAAGCAAGGCCTCTATACTCCTCTACCTACCCCTATTCGACCTTGGGAATCCATCTCCATGGATTACATTCGGTCCTTCCTTCTATTAGCATGGAAACAATTGTGGTTTTGTGGTTGTCGATAGATTTTGGAAGATGGCCATTATGGCGGCCTACAAGAAGAATATCACAGCAGAAGTCATTGCTAAACTCTTCTTCGAATGAGTATGGGTACACTTTGGGATCCCATAGTCTATCATCTCATATCAAGACAACATGTTCCTCATTACATTTTGGTCCAATCTCTGGTCGATGCTAGACACCAAGCTCAGTAAGTCCACAACTTTCCATCCTCAAACTAATTTCCAGGTAGAGGTCATCAACAAGATTATCTACATATTATGCACATGTACAACTCAAAGAATCCATGCATATGGGATAAGAGCCTCCCCTATGTCCAACATAGCTATAATCAGGCTCTCCACATCTTGAATGGCCATTTCCCTTTCTAGGTGGGCTTGGGATTCCATCCACTATGTCCCATCGATGTGGCCATACCATTTGCAGCGACTCCGACAGATTCGGCTCATGTTTAGTTTGAAGCCAACAAGGAAAAAAACTTCATTGAGCACATCCAACATATCCACCAGAAATTCCATGACATTATGGAGAAATCAAATGCCAAATACAAGCAACGACATTATCAACGTTGGGTGCCACACAAGTTTCAGGTGGGCAACAAAGCCTAGTTGCATTTGTAGAAGGAACGCCTTACCGGAGCCTATCAGAAATGCATACCACTCCGATATGGTCCTTACACCATTACCAAGGCCATGGGAGACAATGCATTTGAGCTCAAGATTCCACCATTCCTTTGTTTGCACTGAGTGTTGAATGTGGACCACCTTTGACCATACTTCCCACCATTGCTAGACACATGAGACATTGCAGAACAACTCACACCTACAGAGTTAAATCTGGATTGCATGGAACAAGCCACAATTGATTGGATCATGGACACGTAGATCAATGACACCCAACATTAAAGGATCCAACTATATCGAGTTGTCAAAGCAGGCCAACTCCTTCACCAGGGCAAGTGGCTCACCAGGGACCAAGTTCAGCAGAAGTTTCCTCATCTCATGGAGGAACTCAACAAAATAGGGACCATTGCTTCCTAAGGGGGGAGGAATGATCAAGGTGGATATTGGTGGCCACCCACCTATTCCACTTGGATCCCCACCATTTTTTCTTTCAGTTTTTCAGTTTCCTTATTTGTAGCACAATTTACTATTTTTGGCAGTTTTTCGGGTCCTGAACTTTCGGAGCCGTTTTGAGGCCCTAAATGACATTTTTTTTTTTTTTTTTTTTTTTTTTTTTGGGAAAAAAGAGACCAACAAGGGTTCTCAACCAATTCTGGTCATTCAAAAGTTGTAGTCCTCATATGGATCTTTCTAACGAGGTATTGTGTGTGTCAAACAGAGATCGTATGCCAAAGTTATGACCTTGGCAAGTTGATGTACCAATTTATCCAAATGAGGCCCATAGTTTGGCGCTTCATCTCCTAGGGTTATATTTTTTGGATGTTTAGGGTTTTCCATTGTTTCTCAATAATAAATAGACCTTTTAGCCTCATTGTAACACAGTTCATAGGCATGTAGCCTCCACATCTCTTCTTAGAGATAAGCTACCATCGCCTGAGCTAGTCTTATTTCCATTCTATTTGTAAGCATATTTCAGTATTTTATATTAATGAAATGAAGTTTTATTTCTACTGCATCTTTGTATTTATGGATATATCTGTAATTTGTTACGTTCCTGTTTAAATTCATATCAGAGTGGATCTTTGAGATGGATGTGGTTGAGGTTGTGGTTGTGCTGGAGGTGGATGGTAGAGATAACATGGAGTTAGATATGGAAGATATGGATGAAAATATTCAAGATATTGTGGATTGCTCCCATAAGTTCCTTGCCAAACTTGTTACCAATATTGATTTTGGGGTTGAGATGGCCGAGGTTGCCAAGAAAAGAGTGTGTTATAATTAATTTGAGATGGATGTGCATAACCTTGAAATTGTGAATTAGGTTCTTGCATCATACCAGGTTGGCTAGGGTGCCATGGTCTTCTTTAAGCTACATAACATAGATTATTTGGTGATTGACTTGCTCCATTGTCCTATTGCTAAAATTACTTCAACCTTGGTAATGATGGGCAATATTTAATAGCATGTGATTTTGCATGAACAACACAAATATCAACATCTTCTTTTTTCTCTTCTTGCATTCTTAACATTTCTACTCGTTCGCTTAGATTGCTAAGAATTTATTTATTTTTTTTTTTATTTTTATTTTTTAAGTTTTTAAGAAAATTTCCAAGTTCAACTTGACTTAATGATCTTGATTCTTATTTACTTACTCTTGCCCTTCCTCTTGATATGTGCTTGCATGTTTCACAAATTTCTTCAAATGATAATTGGTATACGCCACCTCTACTCATGAGATCAAGTAGATCAATCTTCTCATCCCTAATTGTTCTAAGTAAGAGGGTTTTTAGTGTGTCAAATATTAATGATGTAACTTTTCCCTCTTAACATTATACATAAATCTCTCTATTAGATCCTCAAGGCTCTCATATTCTTTTTGAGTCTTTCTAAATATTTCTTCTTTAATATCATGACCTTTATATTTTTCTAGAAATATCTTTTGCATATCATTCCATGATCTTATTGAATTAGTCCCTAAACTCATGAAGCATTTAAGAGTTATATGCTTCAATGCAGCTAGAAACAATCTAAATTTTTGAGTGTTTAGTAAGTAACCATAAGCTCTACAAAGGATTTCAAATTCAAAGAGAAAGGTTTCTGGATCCTTTGACTTCATACCATGGAAATTGGGAAGGAAAGATGGAGGGATGTTCTTCTTATGAACACCTGAGAACACCTTGTTAGGAGTCTTGTTGTCCAATGCTTGATGAGGTACCCTATTTTGAACATATACGTTAGCATTCATTGCTTCTCCCCAAAGGAATTTCGACAAATTTTGATGATGGAGCATGGCAAGAGTGACTTCTACAATATACCTATTCTTTCTTTCAGCTACTCCATTTTGTTCAGGAGTATAGGGCACAAACATCTCTTTCTTGATACCTTCCTTCGTGAAATAATCGATGAAATCATTCAAAATGTACTCTCCTCCATTGTCAAACCTGAAATCTTAATTTTCTTCCCTACTTGATTTTTTACCAAAGATTTGAATTCCTTGAACATTTCAAAGGATTCATCCTTGTGCTTCAAATAATATATCTGTATTTCTTGAGAATTCATCAATGAAGGTGATGTAGTAGATAGGGCCACCAATATAATATACAGGCATCAAACCACATATGTCAAAATGAATGAGATGGAGGATGTCATTTGTTTTGTTCTTGCTAGAAGGGAATGGTTCCCTTGTCTTCTTTCTATTGGCACAATGTGGACATACTCCATCATGTCAGGCTTGAACATCGAGAATAATAAATACCAATTTCTTCAATTTTGGAAGAGGATCATAATGAAAATGGGCCAATCTTTGATGCCATAACTCGCTTAGATGATTCATATCACGGATAATTGCTATAAGAGGTCTTCCTATGACTTTATAGAATCCTTTAAATCTTCATCCCAACATAAATGCATCTCTCATAGAGGATCCAATAGGCCAAGTAAGAACCTTTCCCTTTATGAAGGCAACCCTAATCCCTTTGTCTTCCAAAGTAGATATTGATACCAAATTCTTCTTCAATACTAGTACATACATCACATCATGGAGAAAAACAGATTCCTTGGAATCCAAATGAAATTTGATGAACCTATTATCGTTCTATGATTTTGAAGATTGGTAAGACAAAGTAAGAAAAGATGTATCAAACCGCTTAGGAGTATAGGATCTAGCCCTCCTAGACCCAGAGAGGGCTCTCTCTGTATTTTTAGGATTTATCTTTATTTCCAATGTTTTAATGTGTTAGGCTAGATAAAATGATGAAATAAATTTATCACTTGATTGCTTGGTTGTTTGTTTGTTTGGTTGGGGTAGACCATATTTGAATCCTTTCCATTGGGCTATGGAGTCAAAGGCTAGGTGGTAATGTCAAATTTCTAGAGCATTTACAAGGCAGGCTAAATGTCTTTACTGGATCTAAAAGCAGAGTGAGAAATGAGATAACAGAAAAGTGATATCAGTAATGATTAAAATAGAAGTTAAGTATTTTTTAATCATACATCAGAGGAAAACCTTTAGATTGCAAACACAGATATAAATAAGGTGCTCCAACAACATATCTTAAACTAGAATTTTTTTCTTTACAATAAGATGTAATGATGCATAAATGAATAAAACATAGAAATATTCAGCACAAAAAGGAAGAAATCACCAGGTCAAAACAGATCAAGTATCTTGCAAACAGTCCTTTTATTGATGCTCCAACTCAAAATTACAATGCTCCAAAGAAAAAAGATAGTTCAAATGACTTGGGTCCAACCTCTAATACTTCCAATGCATGAAGTATTTAACAAAAACCTACAATGATTTCCTTATACACATGGTAATCTATTATTAATTACACTTGAAAGAAAATCGACTAGTGTAACCATGAAGTTGCCACGATTAGAAAATTGGGACATTTGGTCCTCTTTTTTAGGGATGTTGTTGCTTGAGAAATCAATTTAACTGTAGTGGATCTGCTGACATGGTTGATGTTGACTTAGATCTACGTTGTCACTTCAATCATCCTTGTCTCATTCTTCTTGATAATCACACAAGTCACTCCACGCTTCTTCATCTGGAATCTTGTTCTTCATTAGCCTCTTGTATATTTCATCAGCATCACTGTATTTTGTAAAATTTGGTATGACTATAAAAATATGCTTCAGTTCATGTTCAATGTAGATCTGTTTGCTGATAGCTTCTAGCAATGCCTTTCCTGTTATGTTGCCTTTGATATTGGAAAGATTTGTAGCATCCATGGCTATGCCCTAGAGTTTCTTGACATAGTCCTCTCTGGCTATGAGTTTGTCATTTATGATAAACAGATAGGGCAGATCTTTTTGATTTAAAGGTTGAATTCTATTGAAGAACTTGTTCATTGTTAGCTCCAAATTTTGACATTTTTCTTCTAGCTATACATTCAATCTCTTCTTAGTCAGCACCTTCTTCACCTGAAGTATAGTCTTTGTCCTGTCTGCTACTCCTATTTCTTCCAGCTCATACCCGTTTCTTGAATTTAGAAATTTGATTATCCTATTGGTTGTTGTTGGCATGTCTCCCAGCTCTTCATTTGTAGTTGAAATAGCTTCTCTAGCTTTCTCAACTAATTCTTTTTGTTCAAAGATAATTTGGATGTTGGGCCAAATTTCATTCATACCATTGATTATGTTATTCCAAATAATCTCCTTAACTCTTCCTAGAGTGTTTCTAATAGATGTTTCTTTCTCTGATTTTTGCAGCCTTTCAAGTAAGGTCCTTGCCCTCTTCATCCCTACTGAGTGGTCCCTTTCAGCTCTTTTGATATGGTCTTGTTGAACATTGACTTGGGTTTCTAATCTTTTAATCTCCTCAATCTAAGGTTCATGCCCTCCATGGATCTGGGCATGGATCTGGCTAGCTGTTCTGTACTGCTTCATGTCCCTGCAGCAGCAGTTGCTAGTGTGGCTATAGGAAGAGCTTCCATAGTAGTGTTGGCCATCTATGCTGCCTTATCTTTCTCTTGTATCATTTTCTCCATCTATGCTTCCATTTTCTTAATTTGGAGGGATTTTTCTATTATTAACTTCATTGTTTTGACCTTATGACTCTTTGTTTCCTCTATCTCTCTGGTCAAGGGATCATGTGTTGTAGGCATCTTGAGCTGCTTCTTCAAAGCTTCTATATCCAACTCCTTTTTCTTTATTACTTCTTCTGTTGCTTTTACATCTGAAGGATCATACCCAATATTCACTACTAAGTCTTCCAAAGACTTAATTTTGTTGTCCTTTGACCGTGATGAAATCCTTTCCATCTTTAACTATGATTGAGCATTTGACAAAGCTACCTACATTTTAAATAAGTTCATAGAAGTGTTGGTTAGAGTATATGAAATCATTTCACCTGTTTTCTTGTTCATTTCTAGCTGATAAATTGGATGAACACTTATGGCATCAAACTCAAAAGAAGTTTGCTTGTAATTTGCTGGAGTTTTGGGCTATGTTGTCTGTGCTTCCAAAAATGCCATGTGCATCTTGCCCTTTTTTGAATCAAAGGCTGAGAGAAGTCTACCTTGAGAAGTTGCACTCTGTTTCCAAAATTGAGCATAAGTGTTATTTTTCAATATCTAATTCCTGATTTTAATATCCATGAAGGTATTAAAGACTATCTCCTTCTTTTCTCCAGTCACATTCATAAATGAGGAAACTTGAAGACACTGCTACCTTTCTGAAATTGGAGTGGCAGGAAAAGATTTCCCTCCAGTTGGGGATGAGTCTGGAATATCAATGAGATTGATGACTATTTCCTATGACGATTTCTTGCCTATGTCCATGGGATTTCTAGGCTTTTTCTTGTATTTCAGTTTGAATTCCTTCATATAACTATCAGTCCCTAGTGACTGATCTTCTCTAGGCCTTTTCCCTATTATTCCTTGTTCTTGTTCTTTTACCTTTTCTGTTCTGTCTTCAGTAGTATGTCGTTCCTACTGTCTTGGAGTCTGTGCACTGGAAGAAGAAATCACTTGTTCCTCAGCCCCTTGTAATGTGTTAGGCAACCACTCAATCTAGTTCATGTTTTTTCCAATTTCAGGCCTTTAAGTGTGAATATAGGTTGTTGACTTGTTCTCAACCCTTTTCTTGGGGATGATGCCCCATGGGTCATAGGACCATGTAAAACTGTGGGTGAATTTCATTTTCTTCAATCTCGTATCTGCCTCCTCCCCTACTGCTCTGTTGTTACAAATGAAAGGACCAATCTGGGATTTGATCCTAAATTGTGACTTTTTCTTGGCTACTACAAAATGCACTTCATCTACATTGATCATTTCTCATATGTATTCAAGTGAAAATATCCTCATGGGGAGGAACTTTGGTAGCTTATAAGGAGCCAACTCATAGCCATATACCCTTAATTCGGTGTAATTTTGGTACAATTACCAATCACCTGTTCTTTCTTGGTTTGTCAACTGCATAATCCTTCTAATTTCTTCACTGGTTCTGGGTTTTGCAGTCCCACTGAGCAGACTCATTGCTGGGTGAAGAAACATTTCTACAAATGTTTTGTAGCTGAACTTCTTTAGGTCCTTCATCACTAATGTTGCCTAGAAAATAAAAGATTGGGGTTCACCTTCCTCATTCAACTTTCTCATCGAAAACTGGAACCTGTCTGCTTGAAAATAAACAAACATATATACCAAAACTAAAGAGTATTGGAAGACTTCCTTTGTGAAGAAATTGAAAAACTGCTCATGGATGGCATCTGCTAGAAAATGACTGAAATTGAAAAGGACAGAGGGCTTGGATTATGTTGATAAAATAGATAAAAACCCTATGATAGCTTCATCAAGCCACTGATCTAAATAATAGCCAAGTAAATAAGAAAGAATAGTGACAATGTGTTTAGTTATGTCAGGGAAAGCAGAGGAGGAATAACGAGGAATCTTGTTTTACAAAGGTGTTTGCTCGGTCATGAAGAATTCTAAGGTTTTAGCTCTCTTAGAAAAATCTAGTTTATGATACATTTCCATGAGAATCTCATGGAAAAGGGAGTAGTTCCTTCAATAACACGAGCCTGCATCATTTGCATAATATACTTGGCATCAATGGTAAACAATATATGTCTTGTTGGGGCCATCACTTCCCTTTGTTGCGGATTGTAGCATGAGTGTCATTTCCTAAACAATTATGGGCAACTATGGGTTTTAGAGAAGATATAGAAAGGTAAATTAGTGTCCCAGAGGCCTATGTCATCTACTTCATCCACAAATTTATCCCCCCACCAACTGTATGTCAAATAAATCAAACCCTGAGAGTGTTTCATGTATCTTAAAATCCATGTCTACCAGTTGTATGTGATCCAAATCTAATGGTGGATGGACCATTGGGTTAAATACCTCCTATTCTTTCTTCATGGGTGCCATGGCTGTCTTCTATAAAAACCTTTGTAAATTAAACTGTGTTGAATTTGAAGTAGACCTGGAAAAAAGAGGGGATGAGAAGAAATGGGAATTCAGTGAGGGAGAAAGAAAAGGGATGAATTGGAAGTGGGATTTGAGAAGGGGAATACTCTGTAATTGCAGAAAAAATGGAGCTTTTTGTGACTATAATGTTGTTTCAGTATGTTTACTATGTTCTTTGTGTATGCATGAATGGAATTGAATTGTACCTGTAAACAGTGAGATCACATAAGAATTTGTAAATGGATATGATATGGTGCATTTCTAGATTTTTTAGGTGTGTGTCATTGGCTTGGCACGGGTCTGTTGGCTAACGGTCCAGCCAATTGAATGCACAACGACGAGAATGGAGGTGATAGGCAGATGGGACGGGATGGCGTCATGAGTGTTAGAGAATTATATATTACAGAGCAATGGAATACATAAAATATTGCAAAAATATAAACACATAAAATGCATAAAACAAGAGAGACACAGATATATGTGGTTCACCCAGTTTGGGCTACGTCCACCGAGAAACAGCCAGTCCTTCTTTTTATATTATCCAACAAACTAAAGAGATACAACCTATAACAGATCTACTGTAATTCCCTTTTCGTTCTCAATCTCCTCTCTCTTCCTCACTCAGAATACAAATCTACATAGACGCAATACAATTCCCTCATATATAGCAAGGGGTTGCCTTCTAGGGCAAAAAGCCCTGAATTAAACATAATTTCTACCATCAGATCTCTGCCTAATGAACAACCCAGATTGACTAAGAAATTACAACATTTGATAAGGAAATTTTACGTCTATTCTTAGCTTCTGGGGTGCTGCCCCCAATCCCCTTGCTAGGGGGGGCTCCCAAAGGTCGCAGCCCCCCCCCCTCCCCCCGGACCGCCCTTGTAGCAAATATTTTACAGGCGGCATTGCCACCCCATTACGAACTGGGGTCTAATGCTGCGATACCTTTGAATACAGAAGATAATCAGGCTCCACACCCAACAAACTCCCACCTGGAGACTAATTATAGCAACTCCACTGTTGCTTCATTTGTTGGACAATGACTCCCCTTTGGACCTAGTTGTTTCTCATCTTCTTCATCATACTTGAAGACCAATTGAAACTGAGCAAATTCTCAGTTTCTCCCTGGTTACAAATTTTGTTAACATATCTGCAGGATTCTTGCTAGTGTGTATCTTTTCCAACTTCAATTGTCCATCTTCCAACACTAACCATATGAAATGGTACTTGAGTTGTATATGTTTAGTCTTGGAATTAAATGCAGAGTTCTTTGCAAGATGTATGGCACTCTGGTTGTCACTGTATAACTTGCCCAACTTCTACTTCTTACCCAATTCATACAGAAACCTTTGTAACCAAATCATTTCTTTACTAGCCTTTGTAGCAGCAACAGACTCTGCTTCTGTTGTTGAGAGTGAAACAACACTTTGTAGTTTTGAGACCCAACTAACAGTTGTTCCTCCTACAGTAAACACATACCCTGTTGTACTTCTCATGTTATCTCTATCGCCTGCCATATCTACATCAACATATCCCTGTAGAGCAATGTTTGAACCACCAAATAATAATGCTTGATTTGTGGTACCTCTCAAATACCCGAGAATCCAATTCCCCGCCATCCAATGTTCTTTTCCTGAATTGTTCATGTACTTGCTTACAACTCCCACTACATGTGCAATATCAGGTCTTATGCAAACCATTGCATACATTAAGCTTCCAACTCTTGATGCATATGGAACTTTATACATATGAGCCATTTCTTCTTGGGTCTTGGGACACTCCTCAATTAATTTGAAATGGCTAGCCAAAGGTATACTAACTGGTTTTGCATTCTTAAACCTTTTCAACACCTTTTCTATGTACTCACTTGAGACAATCTTAATTTGCGATTCTTCATGTCTCTAGTTATTCTCATACCAAGGATTTGTTTTGTAGCACGCAAATCCTTCATTGCAAATGAGTTTTCCAATTTTATTTTGAGTGCATTTATTTCCTGCATGTTAGAACCTACAACAAGCATGTCATCTACATACAATAACAATATAATATAGTTGCCATCGTTTTGCCTTTTGAGATAAACATAATGATCAGTGACATCTAGTATAACCTTGTTCAGACATAAACCTGTCAAATTTTAGGTACCACTGCCTTGGATCCTGTTTTAAGCCATACAAGCTCTTCTTCAACCTGCACACTAGTTTCTCCTTCCCTTTTACCTCATATCCTTGTGGTTGCTACATATATATCTCTTCCTCCAAATCCCCTTGGAGAAAGGCTGTCTTTACATCTAATTATTCAAGATGCAAATCTTCAACTGCTACTAGACTTAAAATAGTTATGATTGAATTCATTTTAACAACATGAAAAAATATCTCATCAAGGTCTATACCCTTTTTCTGTGCAAGACCTTTCACCACATGTCTAGCTTTATACCTTTTTCTACCTCCATCTTCTTCCTTCAACTTGTAAACCCATTTATTCTACAATGTTGTTTTACCTGTAGGAAACCTGAATAAGTCCCATGTCTGGTTATGTGCTAAAGTGTCCATCTCTTCTTTCATGGCTTGCTTCCACTTCTTCCTCGTTTCTACCTGCACTGTTTCTTTATAACATTCTGGTTTACCAGAATCAGTCAACAATACATAATATAATGAAGGAAAGTATCGTTCAGGGGGTCTACTTATCCTGGTAGATCTTCTAACACCACTTTCAGGTGTTTGAGGTGCTTGTTGCTATTGTGGTTGTTGTTCTGGCTATTGATCATTGTGATTTTCAGGAACCATCACTTTTCCTGTGATCTTGTCAAGCACTATGTATTCCTTGTTTTCTTTTTCCTGTTTCTTTTCCTGCAGTTGATCCTTATACAAAACATTTTCATTGAATATGACATCTCTGCTCCTAATGATTTTGTGTTTTTCATAATCATAAAAGCGATAACCAAAATCATTAACACCATATCCAATAAAGGTACATTTCTTTGATTTTGCCTCAAGCTTTGTTCTATTTTCTTTATTAATGTGGACAAAGGCTTCACAACCAAAAGTCTTTAAAAAAGAGTAGTTTACCTTTTTACCTGTCCATGCCTCCTCTGGAATACCACCATCCAAAGAACTTGAAGGCTCTCTATTTATTAGATAAACAAAAGTATCTACAGCATCTGCCCAAATTGTAAAGGCAATCCTGCATGCAATCTCATGCACCTTGCACGCTCCATGATTGTCCTGTTCATCCTTTCTGACACACCATTTTCTTGTGGTGTTC
The DNA here is from genome assembly GCA_000404065.3 of Pinus taeda. Classification (NCBI taxonomy): domain Eukaryota; kingdom Viridiplantae; phylum Streptophyta; class Pinopsida; order Pinales; family Pinaceae; genus Pinus; species Pinus taeda. Next base: position 171,598 of record APFE031522491.1, on the reverse strand, counting down.
CTAGAACTATTTTCTCTCTACAAATTCCATTCTCTGAACAATACCTATCAAAATCTTTGCTTCAATATTCACCTCCATTGTTTGATCTGAGACACTTCAACCTTTTTCCTATCTCATTTTCAACCAAAGCTTTCCATTTCTTGAAAGTATCAAATACATCAAATTTGTTTCGAATACAATAAATCCAGGTTTTTCTGGTCGCATCATCAATAAAAGTAACATAATAACGAGAGCCACCAAGAGATGATACGTGAGCAAGTCCCCATACATCTGTATGCACAAGCTCTAATTTTTCACTCTTCTTTTATTTCCCAAATCTAAGGAATCTAACTCTCTTCTGTTTTCCATAAACACAATTCTCACATAATTTTAAATCAACATGCATCAAACCTAGCAACAAATTTCTTGAGTGAAGAATATTCATCGCCTTCTCACTCATGTGCCCAAGCCTATGATGCCACAATGCCGTATCTTCTCTTGTAGAGGTTAAAGCATTAACAGAATTAGAAATACCATTGCATAAATACAATGTACCAACCTTTCCTCCTTTCGTTATTACCAGGGATCCTTTATTCACCTTCTAGATTTTACCTGTGAAAGTAGTTACGCAACCATCACCTCCTAATTGCCCTATTGAAATCAGATTTTTCTTTAGATCTAGAACATGTCTTACCTCCTTCAATAGCCACTGATTTCCATTTTGTTGTTTTATGAAAACTGTACCCATTCTAATGATTTTACAGGGTTTATCATCACCCGATCGAACCTGTGCAAAATCTCCTTGAACATAATCATAAAAATGTTTCCTATCAAGTGTGGCATGGAATGAGGCCCCTGAATATACTGCCCAGGCATCAATAATATTTTCTAATGAAAGAATCAAAGCATCTTGCAACACATCACCTGTTACATTTGCTTCATGATTATTTTCTTGTTGCGCTTCTCCTTCTTTTCCCTTTCGAGACTTTCAATCTTTCTTTAGGTGTCCTTTCTTCCCACATTTCCAGCACACTATCACCGATCTGGACTTGGATCTGCCTTTTCTTGACTTACTACGACATCCAGGGCCCTTTTCTCTTTCCATTTTTCTTCCCCTAGTCTCAGCATTCAAATCATTTCTTGATGTCTCATCGGAGCTTTTCCATCGCATTTCCTCGCTAAGGATTGCACCGATAATATCATCAAACTTTAAAGTACTAGATAGAGAGGCAGAGTTACTGATGGCCATAACTAAACCATTCCAACTTTTTGGCAATGAGCATATAAATAACAGAGCCCTAACTTCATCATCAAAAGTTACTCCTATAGAACTTAACTGACTGGTAACTTTATTAAACTCATTTAAATGATCAGCAATAGATCCACCTTTTGACATTTTCATATTAAATAAACGCTTCATAAAAAAATACCTTATTTGAGGCAGAGGGTTTTCATACAATTTGGCCAATGTCAACATTAAAACCTCTGTTGTCATTTCCATTGAAATATTAAACACTACCAATGCCACTAGGCACAACCGTATTGTTCCAAGAGCTTTTCTGTCGAGAATATCCCATTCTGTGTCTGTCATACTTGTCGGTTTCTTTGTCTCTCCGCTCAATGGTTGGTACAGATCTCTCTGGTACAAATAATCTTCCGACTACATCTTGCACAGCTGGTAGTTTTGGCCGTTAAATTTTTCGACCCTAAACTTACCATCTTCCGCCATTTCTCCCACTCGAACTAGGAACCCTTCTCTCCTGCGAGTTTATCAGCGAAAAAAACCTTCGGCCCTAATACCAGTTGTTAGAGAATTATATATTACAGAGCAATGGAATAATAAAATATTGCAAAAATATAAACACATAAAACGCATAAAACAAGAGAGACACAGATATACATGGTTCACCCCAGTTTGGGCTACATCCATGGAGAAACAACCTGTCCTTCTTTTTATATTATCTAGCAAATTGAAGAGATACAACCTACAACAGATTCGCTGTAATTCCCTCTTCGCTCTCAATCCCCTCTCCCTTCCTCACTCAGAATACAAATCTACATAGACGCAATACAATTCCCTCATATATAGTGAGGGGTTGCCTTCTAGGGCAAAAAACCCTAAATTAAACATAACTTCTACCGTCAGATCTCCGCCTAATGAACAACTCAAATTGACTACAAAATTACAACATTTTACAAGGCAATTTTACATCTATTCTTAGCTTCGGGGGCATTGCCCCTGATCCCCTGCCAGGGGGGCTCCCAAAGGTCGCAACCATCACCCCTTGGACCCCCCCCAGCCCAACAACGAATATTTTATGGGTGGCATTGCCACCCCATTACGAACTGGGGTCCAATGTGGCAATACCTTTGAATACAAAGATAATCAGGCTCCACACCCAACAATGAGGTGGCAGGAGTGAGAAACAATCATAATGGAAGGGTGGTTTAGTTAAAGGCATAAACCGTTTTTCGGCGGGCCCTGGGAGTGGTAAGTGGTATGGGGGGGGAGGGGCGGGGGTGCGAAATCCTGAGAGCATGACCTGTCAATGGCTTAAAACCACTAATTTCAGACCCCCCCCCGGATTAACTTTTGAAGGGTGGGGGGGGTGTCGAAAACGCATGTTGATCGTTGGATCGTATGGAGTGAGCGGAGATTAGGTGAGAGATGGGGGCGAGTAGGTTGGATGTGACAGGTAAGTGATTGGTGGGGTAGGGAAATATATGGGGGAGGACTATAGGATTTAGGGGTATAGAATAAGGCTAGGAAAAATAACAAAAACCCCTTCCCCTTTTAATTTCTTTTCCCGACCTTAGGAAAAACATTGAAATGCGTCACCACACTTTAAAAGAATTTTTCAGGTCTTTTTACCTTTGCAATTTTCTCAACCTACCTACCCTTTATTCCTTAATCTAACATTTATCTTTTTTGCATTTGCAGGGTGCATTTGGACTTGCAGACCCTTTCATTTTTTCTTTCATTTCTAACCTACTCTATCACTTATTTCTCCCATTAGTCCAGATTAAACAGTTGAACCAATTTTATTTCTACCTAGCTACTGATTTGCCAAGATTAAACTGTTTGACAGATCTTTATTTTCTACCTTATCAACAAAAATTGAAATTTGTTCAATCATGCTTAGACTATATGATTTGAACAACATTTGGGGTTTTCTTTTTCTTCTTATTTTTTCTCTTTTGTTCTTTTTTCTCTTTTTATTTTTATTTATTTTTTTTTTTTTTATTTATTTTTAATTTTATTATTATTATTATTTTTTTTTTATATACCCACTTTTCATTTTTTTTTTTGTGAAATCAATTAAATATTGGAATCTATGAACAATTTGAAATATGAAAATTTTTGAAATACTCAATCACCTTGAGATCCTATAAATTATAGGACCCTAACAGAACCCAAAGCCTTTAACAGGATGAGTAGAGTTGTCTCCAAGAATCATTTTCAAAAGAATCCCTCTCTACCAAATTAGAGAGAGCTTCGTTATACCTAGATAAATGATGAGTGGTCCCACTATCAACGAGGCAACTATCGCACGATATGGAGGAGAAGAACTAGTGAGAGACGAAATAATAATATATTCAGATTGATTACCATCATTACTTTCATACCTGGAGTATATTAACTTCTCTTGAGGATGGTGATCTTCTTCATGATCACTTGGAGCATCTCTTCTTCTTCTTTCATATATTCCTGATCCAAATTTAAATAGGAACACAAAAAATTACATATATAAACATAAATATAGAGATGTAGTAGAAATAACACTTCCTTTCATTAATATCAAATAAGGAAGTATGCTTACAAACAAAATGGAAATGAGACTAGCTCAGGTGATGGTAGCTTATCTCTGAGAGAGATGTGGTGGCTACATGGCTATGAAATGAGTTACAATGAGGCTCAAGGGCCTTTTTATTATTGAACAATAAGAGAAAACCCTAACCCAAGGAGATGTAACACCAAGAGTTTATGGGCCCCGTCAGGGTTAGTTGGGCAACCAGCTTCCCGTGGTCATAACTTAGTAATATTATCTTTATTTGACATGCATGATACCTCGTTGGAAATATCTCTCTGAGGAATACGATTGAAAATGATATTTCAATGAAAAAACCCATAGTAGTATTTCCAAAAAACGTCGTTTAGGGCCTAAAAACGGCTTCGGAAGTCCAGGACCCGAAAAACTACCAAAATAGTAAATTGTGCTACAAAACAAAACAACAACAAAAACAAAAACAACAACAACAACAACAACAACAAAAACAAAAACAAAAACAACAACAACAACAACAACAACAACAACAACAAAAACAACGATGACAACAACAACAACGACAACAACAACAAAAACAATGTTGAGGGTCCAAGTGGAATAGGTGGGTGGACACTAATATCCACTTGGATCATTCCTCCCCCCCTTAGGAAGCAATGGTATGCATTGCGTTGAGTTCCTCCATGAGATGAGGAAACTTCTACTAAACTTGGTACCTAGTGAGCCATTTTCCTTGGTGCGGGAGTTGGTCGGCTTTGACAACTCGATATAGTTGGATCTTCTGCTGGAAATTGTTCTTGATTTGTGTGTCCATGATACAATCAGTTGCATGTTGTTCTATGTAGTCGGGATTTAACTATGTTGGTGTGAGTTGTTTTGCAATGTCGGATGTGTCCAGTAATTGTGGAAAGCATGGCCAAAGGCGATCCACATTGAACATTGGGTGCAGGCAAAGGAATGGAGGAATTTTGAGCTCAAAATCATTGTCTCCCATGGCCTTTGTGATGGTGTATGGCCCATATTGAAGTGGGTGAATCTTGTGGTGGCGCCTAGCGAGGTGCACCTTCTGCAAATGTAGCCAAACTGTGTCGCCCACCTAGAACTTATGTGGCACCTAAGGTTGATCATGTCGTTGCTTGTAGTTAGCATTGGCTTTGTCCAATATGTGATGGACTTGTTGGCGAATGTGTTGAATGTGCTCAATGAATTTATTTTCCTTTTCGGCTTCAAACTGGACATGAGCCGAATCTATCGGAGTCGCTGCAAATGGTATGGCCACATCAATGGGACATAGTGGCTGGAATACCAAGCCCACCTAAAAAGGGTTGTGTCCAGTCGAGTTGTGGAAAGTCCAGTTGTAGCTGTGTTGGACATAGGGGAGGCTCTCATCCCATGTGCATGGATGCTTTAAGTTGTACATGCGCATAATGTGTACGATCATCCTATTGATGACTTTTGTCTGGCCATCAGTTTGGGGATGGAAAGATGTGGACTTAGTGAACTTGGTGTCTAGAATTGACCAGAGGCTAGATCAAAATATACTGAGCAATCTGCTGTCCCGATATGAGATGATAAATTGTGGGATCCCAACGTGTACCCACACTCATTCAAAGAAGAGTTTATCAGTGGCTTTTGTTGTGATACTCTTCTTGTAGGCCGCCATAATGGCCATCTTCGAGAATATGTCGACGACCAAAAAAACACAATTGTACCATGCTTAGTAGAAGGAAGGCCTGACATGCAATCCATGGAGATGGATTCCCAAGGTCAACTAGAGGTAGGAAGCAAAGTATAGAGACCTTGCTTCTTCATGGTCGGTTTGGCAATGGCACAGGCAGTGCAAGATTTTATGTACTTCTCGACATCATGTCAAAGATTCAGCCAATAGAAATACTTCTGCAGTACTACCACCATTTTCTCAACCCCGAAATGCCCAGTGGCCCGACTGTAGTGTGCTTCCAAAATCATCTTCGTATGCTCACTTGTAGGAACACAAAGGTGTCCTCGATAGCATAACAAAGCATCCTGGAGGTGAAAATATGGAACTTGTTGAAACTCCAAGAGAATATGGTATGTGTGGCCAAATTCTAGGTTGCTTTTGTAGAGAAGTGGATAATAAAAAGTCTCATGCCCATAAGAGTTGAGCATGGTGGTTAACGCCATGATCGGTGGTTGGTTGAGGCAGTCTACAACATTATTTGTGTTGCCCTTCTTGTACTTGATATTCAAATGGAATTGTTGCTTGTATGTGGACCACTTCTGATGGTGATCATTCTGCAACTTCCCTTGTGTCTGTATGAACTATAGGGGTTGGTCGTCTGTGTGGATGATCGTTTCCTTCCCCAAAATGTAACGCTTCCATTGTTATCAAGCCTGCACAATGGAATACATCTCTTTGTCATAAGTGGCATACTTTTGGACTATGTTTGAAAGTGTCTCACTGTGATATGCCACTGGATGCCCTTGTTGAGTAAGGACTTCCCCAATAGAATAGTCAGAGGCATATGTCTCGATCTCAAATGGTTGTTGCAAGTCTAGTAATATGAGCGCTAGTGCAGAGAAGAGGTGATGTTTCAACTCTGTAAATGCCTTCTGTTGAGATTTAGCCCAAAATAATTTTTCTTTCACTCCTCCTTTGGTGACTTAACTCAAGGGCCAAGCGATATGAGAGAACCCCAACACGAACCTGTCGTAGAAATTGGCAAGACCCAGAAAGCTGTGAGATTTGTCAGAGTGGTTGGGGCTGGCCAATCCTGAATGACTTGGATCTTGGATGGATCCACATGCACCCCCTTTTTCATCAATAATGTATCCCAAATACTGAACCTAGGTCATTCCAAAAGTGCATTTATCCAAATTGGCACACATCTTGTGTTGTCACAGTGTTTGGAGAACCTTGGATGTGGTGGAGGTGCTCTTCCCAACTCTCGCTGAAGATCAGGATGTCATCCAAGTATACCACTACAAATGAGTTGGTGAATGGCCACAATATGTCAGCCATCAGCCTCATGAAGGTTGTAGGAGCATTCATCAACTTGAAAGGCATAACCAACCATTTGAAAAGGCCCTCCTTGGCTTTGAAGGAAGTCTTCCAGACATCAGAGGGTTCAATTGATACTTGGTGATATTCGATTTCAATTTGATCTTACTGAAACATTCCCCCCCCCC